>JAGKTI010042919.1:0-10041 GCA_018397915.1 Birgus latro
TTCCTTACTCCTCACCTAATGAAAAAATTATTTAGGGCTTGAATTTGGTTCGAGAAATTTTTGCCTTAGAGTCGCGTTTAATTTCCGAATAATTTGCGCACATTGCCGCTTTAGTTTAAAATATTCGTACTGCCGTAGTGATTTCCTGTACATTTTTTATTTTTTAAATGCACTTCTCTTCCAACCAATTATTTCCTCAGCATTCTTCGAGATCCAGGCCGGTTTATTAATGTGATTATTTCTTCGGGAAACTTCCGGAATATTTTGTCGTTCACTAGAGCTCAGTCGATTTGAGAACATTTCCCATATTTCTTCTACGTTATCCACATGTAGTAACTTAATCCAGCTGGTGTTGGAAATTTTCTTTTTCGTGTTACCAAAGTTAGCTTCCTGAAAAAAAAAAAAAAAAATAAAAGACTGTTGATACTGGTCTTCCAGTTGATACTGACTTCAAGTCTGATGATATTATAATTGCTGTTGCAAAAATTTTCGCCTACATCACATGAAAGTAATAAGTTCATTGTCTGTTGCAAGGGCAAGGTAGAGAATATTACTACCGCGCGTTGGTGTATTCACTGTCTGGCTTAAAAATGAATCATCTGTCAATTCTAACAACCTGTTCCCTCCCCCCTATCTGGTCACAATTTTTTCTATTTAGTCTTCTGGTTATTAAAGTCCCCTCAGATAAGTCTTCTTTTTATTACTGATTTTTTTTTTTGTCGTACAAAATGTTATCATTTTCCTCCTCTGACCTGGGCGATCTGTGTATTACCCTAAAAAGAATGGGTTTATTACTTTCTGTGAAAATTTCGAACACAAAGAATGATCTCTTCCGACATGCAAGTCATTAATCTGTACTGCATTTTCATGGTTCTTAATTTATATTAGATCTCCCCTGCCGGTTTTTTTACAGTCGCAATTTTTCATATATTCTTAAATTTTGTAGTGATACTTGTCCAATAAGGTGCCTGTCAGGAGGGTTTAAACATGATTCTGTAATTATAATTTTGTTGGTATCTTCAGTAGTTGCATAGCTAATTAATATGGCTCGCATTGAATGATTTCTTCTCGCATTCATCTACATAATATTCATAATACGGCTAAATTTAGTAGGGCTGTGAGACACGCTAGAATTATCTCTGTTTAATCGTTTAAATCCTCTGTTGAAATTCCAATACTCCTACAAGCCCCTGATGGCCTGGCAGTTCTTTCCTTCCCACTGATCCCCTCATTTTCTACCTGCACCAGAGGTGAAGTCAGGCGCATCCGATTATCCTGGTGAGCTTACCTCACCTCACTTACCCCACCCCCATTGGTCTCAGGGATTTGATTTTAACAGCTACGCCATTAACTGTCCCTCTTTCCACCTTTCTGTCACTACCTAAAACATGCCTAACACTGTTTTCTAGCACGTTACCTAGCATAGCCTTCTCTACCCTAGGTCGCCTATACCATACAGATTCCTGTCATGACTGAAATTTTCCCAAACATCAACAAACATCACACCCTCCTTTCTACACAGACTTTTTAGTGTACTATTGACTCATATCGTTCTACTTAGGATCGTAGAAACAACGTCAGATTTTGGTAACATACTACAGACAACTAGCTTCCTACGACGTTCCTTAAATTTCATAAGAATCTCCTCCGATCTTCCTGAAGCTACATTATTAGTCCCTATCACAGTATCAATGACCGAGTCCTCTGAGGTGTTGCAAGTCATCAACCCCGTGTCACGTCTTGCATCTTACACTCAGCAAAGCAAAAACGCTTTCTCCTAGAACCCTTAGCACAAAACTCCTTCTGATGCCTAATCAACAAATCCCCGACAAGAATGAGATTAGGCTTATGCTACACTTCATCGTCTCATAACTGAAACCATTCGCTAAGAGCCACAGTCCTGTCACTGTTACTTACCACGGCCTTGCATCCGCCCTTGATTGGCAGGAACCCATCACTGTCATCTAGCCTGACTTCTCCTTTGACTAATCTAGTTTCTAAGTTATCTAGCACCCTTACCACTTCTGCCTCCACATCCTCTACATGCACTGCCTTAGCACTCACCACTCCAGCCTCATTGTCCAAACCTTTCAACCTGTCACTGAATGCGTCAATTGTCTCACTATTTTTCCTCATTTTTAACCTAAGCGTACTTGCTAACTCACAAAAAGACAACACGTGTACTCACCCTCCTTTGCCATGAAGTCCCTTATCAAATCACTGGTACACACACAGCAGGCGAATCGTTGGGCAGGAGCCATTTTAACTGGCTTAGGAGAGCTCCGAGCACGTCTTTATAGATTTAGAAGTAATGGTTTTAGAACTAGAAGTAATGGTTTCAAACTAGAAGAATTCTGTTTTATTAAGGAAAGTGGTAGAAATTGGTTTCGGAATAGAGTTGGTGACGAATGGAATAAGCTATCTAGTGATGTGCTTGCTGTCCTTTCCACTGCTATTTCAAGCATAGGCTAGATAAGCATATGACAAATAAGGGATGGGTACAGAAAAAAAAACTTATAACCAGTACTGATTCATTCCTTTTCCTTTTCGGGTTACACTATGATAGTCTCTTTTTCTCCTTTCACACTATCCTATAAAATGTCCACGCCAGTTTTTCTATGCTGCGTAGTGTTCTTTCTGACTTTTTCCTGCCGGCCTAGGCTGGAGGGTTTGGAGGGCGGGGGAGAGCCTTCTTCTTTGCTGTACTTATCTCATTCTAGTAGTTCAGTTACTTTTCTAGGAGCTGCCTAGCATGGGCCAACCGGCCTACTGCAGTTGTCCTCTCTTATGTTCTTACGTTCACACACACACACACACACACACACACACGAAGTCATACTCCTCACAGGGTTGACTTTGAGTCCTATGTCAACTGAGAAAAGAAATCACGGAGTTGGCTTGATACACACATCTGAAAAGCTGGATTTTCAAGAGAATTAATCGTCCTGGGTGGAGTTGGGATTAATATGTGAGGAATATTTCAGCCTTATAACAGGACGACAATGACAGAACCATCAGACTGGGAGACTGATGGGAACAAGTTAAAGTACTGATGACACACTTGGCAGGAAGAAATTAAAAAAATTTAAAAAAAAAAGTCTGCCGTGGAAAGATCACTGAGCTTACATCTCAAATCACCCACTGACGAGACAAATGACTGACATACAACGCTTCCGCGCAAAAAGATAAAGTGTGCGTGGGCTCAGGCATTGGGTTACGGCACTTGAGGTTAACATTATTTCCCATACCCCCCACCCCACAGCAAAATCCATGTTTTCTCGCCCTCGCCACCCCTCCCCCCAAAAGAATAAGTATAAAATTCCTTTTAAAACTTGTCGTCACTCAGTGTCCAACAAAGCACTTTACGTGAAAGAAGTTTACCGTACTTAAATAACCTGTCCATGAAAGACTCACACAGCAGAAAAAAAAATGTTGATTTTCATGACACGTCATTCATTGTCATTCTATTTCCTGCACCATGGCCAACATTTCTGTACTCTGAACAACCAATAAGTGTACAAGGGTTAGGTGGATTGAATTACTAAGGAACATGACTTTATAATCAAACGTGAGCATGACCGAAGCTTCCGATGTCTCTTGTTAATTCTAGCCTATTGCTCTGGACATTAAATTTTCGGCATTATTATTTAAAAGTGCTCACTGTCAGCTAAAATACATGTACGACAATCATTATCATTATTATCCAATTGGTACTGGTTTTGAAAATGCAACTATGATGTATTGAAGAACGTGAAAAGATGATAACAAAACAAGCAATCTTTGGAAAGTAATCCCACAACTATCTCCGTGTGTTTTGTTAGCTGTCTACAACCTACCGTATAGCAAAAAAAATAATTAAGTTATAAAGGGAAAAAGATATTCAATTTGGGTATAGAATATAAATTGTTATAGACAAGTGGAATGATACAGATATTACTTCTGCAATTAACTGCATAGTCCCGATGATGGTTGTTTCAGCGTGTCGAGTCATCACTATGATATTCCAGTCAGTATGCTTTGGGTGCGTAGCAATCCACATCCTTCTTAAAACAACATTATATTCTTTATAATTAGGGCATACTTATTTTAACCGTGGATAGATGAATTCCAGATTATTAATAAAATCGCAGTGGAAAAGAATCCTTCATTATAACTGTACCGTATTTTCGTCCTCTTGGTGATCACACTTTGAGAGCCAGAGACTGGATTAACAAAAAATGCGAGCGAATATCAGTGACAAATTGGTCTCCATAGCATTGTACTGTTATAACAGATCTTATTTATCCTACAGAACACATTAATATTCACTCGTTTTCCAATGGAGGGGTTTTGTGGCTGTATTTATGAATAATAGGAGCACAAACAAGCAATGTCGACCACGGCTTAAGCATAGGCGAGTTTATGGGTATAGCTCCGGGTCGGTGTAAGATACTATCGAGGGCAAACCCGCACACCCAGTTCCCTTCGTCATGTCCAGTAATTCAATATCGAGCCCAGTCCAGTAACCCCACATACAGACTGGTTCTATTCAATCCATGGTCCTCCAGATACGGTATTCTGATGGTTAAGTGGTGTTGATTTACATGACTACCTTGTGTTGTTGGGCGACAGAAGTTGGGGACTAACCTAATTCACTTTAAATCATTTCACTAGTATATTCATTTCTTTTTATCATTTAACACATGGTTTTATGTGAATTGTCATTTTCCATACTTTACGCATATTAACTTTCTCCTATCATTACAGTACACTTAAGCTCTGCCTAATTAATTACAGAGGGCTATGGATTTAAGTCAGACCTGTATGTTTTGCAGTTCCTGAATAAGTAAGGCCACTGCATAGATAAACAATTAAAAATTCCCTCAAAGGAAAAAAAAAAATGGACGCATTATCACGCATTCAACCTGAAGTTAGAGGAAAGTTTTTGTTTTCAGAAAAAATTCAAAGGTTTAAAGTCAGTGAGTTAGAACAAACCTTATAGAACCTACTTTGTGACCATAGTAATGACTAACTCTTATATGATGACCCACTTATAAGAAATATATCTAAACTGTAGACGGGTTTAAAATAAAAATGTCATATAAGAACTGATATACACAGGTACAGAGCAAATGACTCTTTCTTATTTTTAAAGCTAGATTTATTCAGAACATAGTATCATATACTGTATTAGTCACTTTGCAATTTCAGTGTAAGGTCATTAATTGCCATACTTTTGTCTTCTATGTTTTTCTTTTGTGTGTTCTTTATACAGTTAATTGAGGGAAGGCTGATAAATATAACGCTGATTAGAGTCTGATGGACGGAACAATAAATATTCCCTTAAGTTAATTAACATGGAGATTTAATTAAACAATGTATCATATTTAGCGGGCATTGACACAGGGCGTAGAGTGTAAGGATATGAAGAGTGGTGTAAAGGTAGGTGGGAATGGGTTTGTAGCGAAGAGGTAGGGAAGGTCGAGGACGATAGTTAACAGACTTGCAAGAAGGCGAGATGTGGCCAGTAAAAATAGTTATTTAAGCTAACTCATTTGTTCAGTGACTCTAGAGAGATACATACTGTGTAGATAATGGAGTGGTGTCCCAGAGAATTAACACAAGGATTTTATTATGCTTGTTGTGTAGTTTTGAGCTCTCCGGTAACGATGGAAATTCGATTCTTGGATTAGATGGTACCGGTACTAAATTACTATAAACATCTGAAACCCCCAAACCGTAATTTCCTATATCAGAGAAACACGTACTATCTGAAGCTTACTCAGTTCCAACTAATTAATAACAGTCAAACGTAAACTGTACTATTAACATTGATCATGAATACCGAAGAATCTAGGTCACAGGGTTTACCAGCTATCACCTAAAATGAAAAAAAAAATGAGTTACTTTTCCTTTAACTTCCCGTGGCATAACATTCAATATTCCTTGCCTTTAAATTTACAACAACCAACTTAGCTGTAAATGTATAAGTAACTTCAGTCTTTAACCAACTTAGCTGTAAATGTATAAGTAACTTCAGTCTTTAGATTCAACAATAGCAACCACAAATAAGCCGTTCCACACAATTTTTTATTCCACTTATTGTGTTGTCCTTGCCGTCTCCATCATAAACTTATTGATAAACATGAAATCCTGTGGCATTACCACTTAATATTTTAAGTGTCTCAAACTAGCTATCACACCATTTGCATTAAAAAAAATGAAAAGATAAGTATGGCTACCGAGTGATTATAATGTGTTATTGGCGTGATAATATAGGTTAAGGTTTAAGATAAGAACTCTCTGCTAAGAATAACACCAGCTGCAGCAAGATAACTCTTTTATACGGGGTGAATATACAGTGTTATGGCCTGATTATTATGAACGTGGTTGAAGTATAAAATTACCACTCTCTGCTTAGAATAACACATCAGCTGCAACAACTTAAATAACTCTCATACCTGGGGCCGAATTTATTAACTCTGCTAATTTAGGTAGTGTATAAGCTTGCTTCCGTAGTCCGTAAGGTAATCATTGGTTATATAGTCACCAAACATCTCATAATCAAACTGGAGTGATTATTGAAGAGGCAACACACGAAAAAAAGGTGTTGATTAGTAAACTGTTACGAAGGATTGTTTACTGGAACCAGTGCGACGTACTAAACAGATATGGGAGCTTCGTGGACCCAATATGGAGTTTTGCTAGCAACAAAGAAGTGCTAAGGAGACTATGTGGAATAGTTGCATTGTCTCTTTTTGACGCAGTAGTACGTGAAAGAAGCTGGATAAGGACGAAAATCTGGGCCAAGTTAGAGTAAGAAATGTATAGTTGTAAGAATAATTTTTTAAAAAGTCATCATACCCAAAAGATGACTGAGGATCGTATCACATCGCGCCATTTCGAGATTCCTTCCTAACTCAAATATATTCCTAAATAAGAGCAGGTGGACGTAGCTTTATACCCAACAGCGCGTCGTTGTACCACAGTTGTTATAAGATACTTAATTTTTAATATTATTATTACGAAAAAACTTTCTTAAAGTTTTCAGTCCGACGACGTATTTGATTATTTTACCATTACCTTCATGCGGTTTTACTATGCTTAGGGATTTGATGAAGTCTCTATGCCTTTCTTTTATGCCCTTCAATTAATGCCTTTTTAATATGCCCCTTTATTATACCTTTGTTTTATGTCCTTCTATTATACCTTTCTATTATACCCTGTTATACCCTTCTGTTATGGCCCTCTGTTATATTTTTCTACAATGCCCTTTAATTATGTCCTATTATGCTTTTCTATTATGTCCTTCCATTACGCCCTTCTATTGTGCACTTCGATTATGCCCTATTTTGACATTTCCCTTCACTTCAAATATGCCCTTTTATTATGTCCTTCAGCTCTATTATGCCCTTCTGTTATGACCCTTTATTCAGTGCTTTTATCATGCCCTTGTGTTTTGTCCTTCAATGTTGCCCTTCACCAGAGAACGTCCCCGTTACGTTCAATAATACAGTCTGGAAAAAGGAAAACTACCCTGAAAAACTCATCAGAGGATTGAAGGGATTAAGCTCAATAAAAACTTGTGAAATTTCAGTAATTAAAAAAAAGATAAAGTTAACTCTTTCTACTATCTTGTTTTATTTGCTTATTTGTTTATTTGCTTGGTTACCGAACAGACGATTTGATTAATTTTAGGGGAGACCCACTGTAGCGAAAAGGTTCATAAGAGGTGAACTAATCCTCCTGTTATGATGAAGTTAGATTCTATTTAAGTAGCTTGTCTTGGTATTTATGTATGTATATGCATATGAATGTATGTTCGTATGAAACATTACTCACAAGGAAAAAAATGAATCTTGGTGTACCCTGCTTTCGTCTATTCTATGATGATATGTATGTTTATATGTTTGTTTGTATCCGTATATGTCTGTATGTATGTAAACTTACAAAATATGTCGCCAATATCTGATGTATGTATTGTGTGTATGTAGGTATGTAAGCTTATAAAATACGAGCAGGTCGCCAATATCTGATCTTATTTATAACAAAAACTAGTTTATAAATCGTGTATTGGTCTAGGGAGACGTGATTCAGTTTGGATGTAAATCGATCAGAAACCAAAGGCCTGGGTCACATTTTACAGCGCGGCGTCTTGGCAGGAATGGCTGATCTGCTTTGGGTCAGGCTTCGCGCGTGCATTATGTGTGGGGATGGAAGAGGTGATTCGATTTTGATGCAGACTGCGTTAAGGGGAAAGGTCGCAGGTCAAGGTCTAAGTCTGGGGGCGTCATCGATGTATCTAGCTATGTCCTTTTTCGTTATATTTCTGCCCCTAGTGATTGACTGACCGATTGCAATGAAATGCCTTAGCAACGTAACAACTAAGGTCACTGCCGCCACTCAATAACAGTAACATCAAACAAGGCTTATATATATACACATATATACATAACAGTAAAACAAAGAACAACCCTCACATTTACCTGCAAGTGCTAAAACTGACACTTGAAAACAGCTGACATATTTTTCCTTGTACTCAATACTGTTATAAAAACTAAAACACAAGATGTATGTTGTAAACGAATTGACAGATCGATAGTTTTTGAGTAATTCATTTTTAGTGTAAACCCATCCATAATGAACACCACAGTTAACCCTCTCATTCTCAAAACTTGTATATTTTCCACCTTAGGACAGACGACCCCCGGCCCCCCCCTTTTTTTTACCTGTCTAACAGTCACAGCCTGAGTGTTAATACTGATACTATTAACCTCATAGTCGGGAGAACTCTAATATTCCTCCTAACTTCAGACTATTTTGGTCATCTGAGAATGAGTCACAGAAGTATGAAATAATTCAGACGCGTTTCTGTAAGAGATTTTCACACCTAAGTATCGAGAGAGAAACCCGAACCATTACAGACACACAGAGAGTTGTCCAAGCAGCAAATTGCTATTTTTTTCAGCAAGACTTAACCTTAATTTTTTAGAATAAATGTTCCTTGAGGCGAACACAAAGCCTTTTGTGTTCACTGGTTCAATTCCCTTGATGCTGTCTGGAGGGCAGAATGTAAATAACATTGGCTGCTTTTGTCCCCGGCGAGTGGCTTCTAATTATTTTACGTGAATGAATGAATAAATTCCTTGGAAAGGAAGTTTTGGCTTTATGAACTGCGAATCGGTATATTATTAGTAAATGCTTCATGAAATGTTTACTTCTATAAAAACATCAGTAAGTTTTGTGTAGGTTATATATTTCTGATGTTTCTTGTGTTCAGGTAAGTTTATGAACCACCTTGATCACTGCACTGAGAATTTAAAATATAACTTGAAGAACAAATGTTGATAATGTAGTATGAAAGTGAGTGAATGTTAACAATTGATGCAGTTCCGTCGAGCGACTTAACTCTGTTTATAAGAATAAAGCAGTAAACACCGAGAGAACAAATTGCAAAATAGCAAACTCACAAATACATACATATATACAAATAGATAGATAGATAGATACACACACACACACACACACACACACACAGAGAGAGAGAGAGAGAGAGAGAGAGAGAGAGAGAGAGAGAGAGAAACAAAACTCTTTTGCTAATGGAACCTCGTCACAGGCACAGTGACAGTCACAGCAGCTGTTAGTACCAAGAATCCCATAATATGAGAAGTTGAGGGTACACCACATCCCAGCCACACCATCCTTCCACCATGGGCAGACAGTCATCTCATCACACCCTCATGACAATTCCAAGGCAACATCCACACTAGCGCCATAGCTCATGAAGCCATATAAAGTATTCATTTCATCATCCATTCTGGAACCATGGCACACTGAAATACGATTCACCGGACATTAAGAACACCATAGGGGTACTTACGATCTGCAGTGCAATGTTCACGTGTGGTGACTCCTGGAAAGGCCACCACAGTACAGACTGAGCCTGCTGCAACAACGCGGGTCCTCAACGTTGTCATAACCAACCACAACCACACTGCATCACACACACACACACACACACACACACACACACACACACACACACACACACACACACACACA
>JAGKTI010042920.1:0-10041 GCA_018397915.1 Birgus latro
TACAGGATTCAAAGCAAGAAAGGGGCAAGAACATGAAGCAGAAAAATTTAAAGGAAGTTGCTGGTACTCTGAAACCCAGGACATAGGAAAGAGGACTGCTACAAGTGGAAGAGGGAACAGAAGACCGGTGGAGTTTGCTGGTTCTGTGGGAAGCCGGGACACAAAAAAGACAATTGTTACAAATGGAAGAAGGAGCAAGAACAGAGCAGTGTGGGGAGATCTACAATTGTAACAAAAGCATGTTGGACATGTAGTGAGGTGGGACACTTCAGTTTTGAGTGTCCAAAGAAGAAAAAGGACGATAAAAAGAAGGTTGCAGAAGACTGGAAAGACGCAAACTAGTGGAGGCTGGTGTTAAGGGGCAACCACAGCCAGCTTTCCCAAGTAGCCCCACCACCAAGAAAATGCAAGAGAACTGCAGTCAATCGTGTGCGAATCGATAGAAGAATAGATTGCAAGAGGTGTTCTCTGGTGATTGATTCAGTTTCAGAGCAGACTTTTGTGAGGCCTGATATGTCACATCATCGGTATCTGCTTGAGTCATCAGAACAACTGTGTGGCATAACTGGGCACTGCACAGAACTGAGGGAACCCCTGAATGTCCAGATTGAAGTGGCAGGGCAAGAGGCTACTCTTCCAGTTTATGTGGCCAACGTGAAGGATCCTTGCCTTCTTGGTCTGGAATATCTGATGTCCATGGGATGTGAGCTGGATTTCTGTTCCATAAAGCTGAAGGTTCGAGGAAGGTCAGTTCCCGTCTTGGCAGTGAGACGTACTAGTTCTGGTGGTGAGATGAGGGCACTCCTCACTATAATGATACCCCAAAATCAGAAATATTGCTCAAGTGCAAGGTGAGTGGCTCTTTTGGCAGCTGTCTAGGGGTAGTGGAGCCTGATATACGGTGCAAGATGAAGGCCAGAGTGATGGTGGGGAGCACTTTGGTGGAAACAGGAGGTGAAGTGCCGGTTGTGGTGGCCAATTGAGCCACAGAAGATCAACGAGGGAGCAATTGTGGGGATGTGCCAGGTGGTGGACCCTGAGTGGCACCAGAGGAAGGCCTGTACAAGGAGTGTAGTCAAAGGTGGGTATCTGCCAGACCACGTACAAAACCTATTTTCACGGAGTTACCAATGCCTGGATGGCTGACAAGTGCTGAAGCTAAATCAGCTGTTGACAAAGTTTGCTGATGTCTTTTCCACTGAAGACCTAGATATGGGGTGCACTGATCTGGAGGAGCACTGTATAGACAGCCAGTGCGGAGGATGGCGCCAGCCCAATGGCAAGAATTGGAGGTGATGGAGAATCTACAAAGGCAAGGAGTGACAGAAAAGTCCAGCAGTCCTTGGGTGTCAGCAGTGGTTCTGGTAAGGAAAAATAATGGCTCGGTAAGGTGCTGTGTGGATTATCGAGCCCTAAATTAAGTGATGGTGAAGGATGCATACCCCTTGCCAAGGACTGATGACACTCTGGATGCCCTGTCAGGTGCCAAATGGTTCTCCACCCTAGACATCGTTTCGTTTTTGAAGGCTGCAACATGCTTGCATGCGTCGGCCTTTTTTGGATTGGAGCGTGTAGCATCTTTTTTTGACCGGATGCCCTTCCTGATGTCTACCAATGACCCTTGGGTGGATTCGATCCTCCGACCCTACGGCCAGAGCGGAGCGCTCTAACCCACTGAGCCAAGGCTGCTACATGAAGACAGGATACCATCAGGTCAAGGTTTTAGAGAAGGACAAAGGGAAAGCAACCTTTTTGTAAATGAAGGGTTTATTGCAGTTTAAAGTGGTGCTTCTTGGCTTATGCAATGACCCAGATACTTCTAAGCATCTCATGGATTGCGTACTGGAAGGCCTGCACTGGCAGACGGCTTTCATCTATCTGGACGATATAATTGTGTTTGGACAGACTTTCGATCAGGAGCTGGAAAGGCTGTCAGAGGTGTACAACAAGATTAGAGCAGCGCACCTCAGTCTGTACCCCAAGAAGTGCCAATTGTTTCAGAAGGAAATGAAGTACCTGAGACACATTGCGGCCGAGGGCAGCATCTGTACTGATCCAGAGAAGGTGGCAGCTCTGGAAAACTAGCCATTTCCAACTTGTGTCAAGGAGCTACGGAGTTTCCTGAGTTTGTGTATGTATTACCAGCGTCTTGTCAAGGATTTTGCAACAATAACTGCACCTCTTCACAAGTTGCTGGGGAAGAGGCAGGTGTTTGTTTGGACAGCAGTGACTCAGAGGGCCATTGGTGAACTCAAGCATGCGTTGGCAAGCTCTCCAGTGTTGCCATACCCTGATCATCGTTCTTCACTTAAGGTGGCTCTGTATGAGTCCACTTTATTCAATCGTCAATTTTCTCTCCAGGCATAAAAAGATGAATGAATATTGATTTTTTGCTTTGTTGTGGTTTCCATCATATGACGTTCATATAGAGTCCACTTTTTTTTTTTTTGAAGCAATACTCCATAGTTACCTTTAGTACACCTACTTACCAAAAAGTACAAGTAGTTTGTGCTAATAACATATCTCAAAATAAGTAGGTTTCAGATATATATTCACTGAAGAGAAGATGCCGCATTTTTAATTTACAGGTCTACTATCCCCTGTGCGTTTCTTTCTACAGGGTATTTCTAGTGTATATTTGAAATGTATTTCCAGCAGAACCATCCAGATTTCGGAATATTACATGAGGCACCAAAGAGGTGGACTGTGATTGAAGGGAAAACATTACTGTTAAGTAGTGATGGACTTTACCAGCAATATAAAACCAAAATGTGAGTTTAGTACTGTCTACGGAACAAAGTGGATCGGAGCAACGAGACCTCACTTTCATCTCTCTCCTGTATTTTTTGACGGTATGCTTGGAGAATATATTAAAGTAACCTTGCACTGACCCCAACCCTCTCAACGTATAACACTCAGTTTCACTGAGGAAGGACTGAGGGTGGTAAAACTAGAGAGGTAATGGGGTAAAAAAAGAGCTGAGGTTTGGAAGATGTTGAGGTTAGGAAAGTACGTTAGGGAAAGTGTAAGGTTGCTTAGAGGATTCCTATCGTGACAAAGATTGTAACCCCTTTCAACTCAATTGATGGCCAAGCAAAGTCAGACTGAGGGATGTAAATGACATATAATCCAGTAGACTCATATCTAACTGTCAGGTAAAAAGTCCGGCTATAATAACCACTGAAACTCATATTTGCTGCATAACTAAAGTTCATTGAATTTCATGCAATCAAGACTCAATATTCAATTTCTGGGTGTGAATCAGTTCCGTCAGGTGAAAACAAGCCGGACTACGGATTGGTATGGTTGAGATGTTCGTGAGTTTCGGAAGGTCGTTAGATTAGAAGGATTGAAGGGTTATGTGAACGACCAGGTCAGAAAGTGATGAACGAAATCGTAGGGCCGATTATTACGTAGGGATGACACTGGGTGAAATTGTGTCCTGTATATTCGATACAGGGATGCGCACTCCATAAAACTTGCAAAGCCCAGCTTAAAGCATACAAAATTAAAGACCTTCTCCATTTAGTTGCAGACCTACTAGCAGTCGTGAAATTCCCTCTCTCTCTCTCTCTCTCCGTCCTTTCAACACGAGGGCGTGTAACACACCAAAACGCTTCCTAACAGTTGAATGTTTCATTTAATTATTTGAGCAGTCTTAAAGGTATAATACGCAAGTTACAACCTGGAGCATTATTTCGCTCCAAGACTTCTCAAAATGTGAGAAACTGCTTATTTCTATACAAGAATTTTTCGTATATTTTATCAATAATCGCAGTTGTGATTGGCATACAGGTAATGGTCGTTATATAATATACTATACCTAATGTTTATTTCGTAACAAGCTTCCATAAAGAGAGATATGACGAGAACTCAAAATTTATATTCTGAAATGACTGTTAAGGTCTGGGGATGGAGAAAGTGAAGAAAGAAGAGGTGAATAAACACAGTAACTAAGGAAAACGAGTTTTGGATAATTTGGGGTGAGAGGGGATTCAGTCTTGCAGCCATCACTACAGCAGTGATCAAACAACTCTGAATCCTCATCCCAGGGCTTTTTTGTTCCTGGCCTTTTTCTTTCATCTCTTGTTTTTGCATTTTTTCCATTTCTGCATCTTAACCATAATAGATTTTTTTACGTTGAACATTATGGCACGGCACCAATGGTATTCAGTCGAAGAACATTCTCTTATTAATAATATTCTTGCGAGACCCAAGCGATTGAACATTATCGGAAATTGTTCATTGTTTCTAGAATCCGGTAATATATTTACCTGTAACTAGTGGAAACTAAACTTAAACCCTGCTGAGGTTTCTTTAAACTTTTGAAATGTCCTTAAATTATATTCAAATAAAATATTTCTCTTGTAACCAATGATTTCTTCTGCTTTGACATCCAGGTTTGCTTATTAGTGTATTTACATTTCAGATAATTTTCGGTATATTATTCATTCGTTAGACATCAATTTATTACTGAATACTCGCATTTCCCACATTTCTTGGACTCCAGCCACTCGTAGTTACTTAGGCCAGTTAGTGTTAGGAATTTCGTTCCTCTTTATTTTCGAAATTAGCCTTTTTTTTTTTTTTTTTTTTTAAGATAGGAACACATGCTTGTCATACAATTAATACTAATTTCAAGTTTGGTGATATTATGACTGGTGTTACTAAAGTTTTTACCTAGATGTGATGTGAGAGGGACAAGGAAGGCGGAGGACTAGGGGGATATGGAGGTGTATGACGAGAAAGTGGTAGGTGAGAGAAAGGACAACGAGGACAAGACAGAGGGAAAGGAATGGGAAGAGGCGGAGGAGGAGAAAAGGATGAGAGATAGGAGGGATTTAGAGGAGGGGGAGGAGGAGAGCCGAGGGGAAGAGGAGATAATGGGATGGTGAGCTTAGACAAAGATGTTGAAAGAGCTTTTGTCTGTCTCCCTGCGGTGTGGGTTGATCTTGCCGTAAAGAAGAATATTATGATGATGACGAAGAAGATAAGAAGGAAAAGGAGGAGGAGAAGGAGGTTGAGGAGCAGAAAATGAAGGAGAAGAAGAAAAAGAATGAGGAGGAGAAGCAGAAGAAGAAGATAATGATACTGATGATGATGATGATCAAGATGATGAATCAACGTAAATCACGCCAAGAGGGTTTTTAAATAAAGGCAATTACCTCCACTGTGAAACACCAAGTTTATGAGAGTGGTGCAGGTTCTTGTTCTTCTCTACCATCACTTAATTGCTTTTGTTGTTCTACCTGGAGAAAATGTTATACTCCATTGTCAGGACGGCAATATACAACGCCCATTGTGTATGGTGGAACATGTCAGGCAAAACATATACTGTGAGATGGGTGCTGAAGGTAGGCCGATAAGGTGTAAGTCAAGGGAGGGCGAAAAGGAGCGGATGTTAGTGGCGAAATTGTATTTTAAATGTCTGGAAAATTTCGCAAAATCTCGTTCTTAGTGAAATATTCTATTTTATTGCTGCAACATTCATACAAACTAGGCAGTTATGAAAATAACATATCATATAAAACAAACTTAGAGTTAAATATGCAAAATGAACTGCTAAGGAAGTACGTATTTTACATGCCATAGAGACTACAGCCGCAGGAACGGCACCACTCTTCGCAATACTCAGGGTAGGTAGAGGATAGTAGCGTGCTTAGCAGGGAGGACCAAACTGTGGTCATCCAAAAAACTAATAATATTTATCTATCTGTATTGCCAAACTCCTCGATGCCATAAAGGGTGGCCACAAACAAATATCTTTTATGTCGCCCTGTCCAACGCCATTTCACTGCCCTCCCCCGAGATCACACACCCCTCTCTTATATACACCTCTACTCCATTCCTCAACCTAATCCTCGGCTCCCCCCTTCCTCTCCCCCCCCCTCTTCACTTCACTCACATACACTTTCTTTAGTCTCTTGCTCTCCTTTCTCTCCACATGGCCAAACAACCTCATTGTATTTCTTCTAACATCTTCTATCACATCCACATCCACACTACAACTCTCCTTCACTTCCTCATTAGTCAATCTGTCACTCTATGTAACTCCACATGCTCCACTCCAATAATTCATTTTCACTGCTTTCACTCTTGAGCTGTGTCCATCCAACAAGGTATAAGCTTCGCTTCTATGATTTAGTGTTGGTATAACAATACTATAATGCACCAACTTATTTAATTCCATGCTCACTTCCCTATGTCTTATCACTGCTTTCAAAGAACCAGCAACCTTTCTTCTTTGTTGTACCCTTTCAAGCATTTCATCTTACAAACTTCCATCCTTACTCATCACACTACTGAAGTAATTAAGTGCACCCACATTTCCCATTTCCTCATCATCCAACCTCACTGTACATTCAGTGAGCCCATAACTTTACTCTTCCCTACCTTCACCTTTGATTCCGTTTCTTACACACTTTCCCAGACTCATTCACCAAGCCTTGCAGTTCCCTTTCGTCCTCACCTAACAATACAGTATCATCTGCAAACAACACCACAGGAAGTTTTCAAACGCTGGCTTCTCTTATTAGGGCCGCTCCAGCATCCACTACCCTATCTTGTATCTCCTTTATAACCCCACCCATATACAGATTGAACAACCACGAAGACATTACTCATCCCTGTTTCAGTCCAACACTCAGATAAAATAATTCACGCAGTTCATCATCCGTATGCATCCTCATACATTCTCTGCATGGCATTCAACAACTTCCCATTTACTCCATATATTTTTAATGTTTTCCACATTCTTTGTCTATCCACTCTGTCATACCCTTTCGCCAAGTCCATGAAGGCCACATACAACTTCTTCTCTAGAAACTTTTTCACTAGAGACCTAAGGATGATCACAACCTCTTCCCTTCCTAAAACCTCCCTGTTGATCTTCGACTAATTCCTCTGTTATGTTCCTAACTCTGTCAGTAAGTATCCTACCATATACTTTTCCTGTTACACCTAGAAGACAAATGCCCCTATGATTACCACACACTTCTTTTTACCCTTTTCCTTCGTACAGGGAAATAGTTATACCTGATTTTCAATCCTCAGGGCCTCTGCATTCTTCTCAGGCTAATCTGCAGATCCTCCAGATCCATGTTTTATCATTTCACTACACTCTCCATCAGTTCCTGGGGCTTTCCTCATTTTGACTTTCTTCCTTGCTTCCACTACTTCCATCCTACTGATCTCTTCCTCCCTAATCACCCCCCTCCTCCTCCCAGCCATTCACCAGACACTTATTTTTGCATTGCTTTCATTCTTTATGTATAACAGGTTCTTAAAGTGCTCTCTCCATCTGCTCACTTGTTCTCACTTCTCCACTAGGAACCTACCATTTTTATCTTTCACTCCCCTACTAACTTCTTTATCACCCTGCCTAACTCTCGTTATCTCTCTCCAGAGCACTTTCTTACATTCCCTCCACTTTACACTCAGATTCCTTCCTCATTCCTCATCCGTTCTCTTCTTTCTCTCTTTTACTAATCTTTTCAACTCTCTCTTCCTTTCTTCATATAATTCTCTCTTCCGTCTCTCAACTTCCTCCATGCCTTTGCTGCCCCCCATCACTCACTGTATGCTTTCTTCTTTTGTACCATATCTTCTATCACCTTTTCATTCCATCATGCTGTTTCTTGCCTTCCACCTCCCCCATTTGCTCCAAATCCTGTTTACCCAGTCACTCCTCCACTTCTCTCTTATATTCTGCTTTACTCCATACCCTTGCAACCTTCTTCCTTCCCCTTCTTTCTTGTGCCTTTCCCACCTTCCCCTCCACTATGCATGATAATGACTGGAAACCAATTTTTCGGACATCGGATATCCATGACGCATGGAGAATATTTTCGGGAAGTGTTAATAAAGTTGTCGAAATCTGTGTACTGATGCGCAATTGGCGGACTAAAAAAAGTTCTAGGATAGGACATTATCAACTGGCTTTCAGCAAAGAAACTCGCTCATTAAAATTCCAAAGCAACAAATAACGAAGAAGATACAAAGTATATAAAAGTTCATCGAAATCCTAAGAAATTAATAATTTAAAAAAAAACTTGAAACACTTATAGTTTACATCAATAAATCATCTCCCCCCCCAAAAAATAAATAAATAAATAAATAAATAAAAACTTGAAGTACTTATATTTCACATCAATAAATCATACCCAAAATAAGCCTTTAGTTACATTAGAAGTAATATGGTATCACCAATGACTGGCCGTTAGTTTTAGAAAATGGAGAACATATAACAAAACTGAGATGGCTAAAAATCTTAAAAAGCTTTCTTTGCACCAGTATTTACAGGAGGAAATTCACGCTCAATTCGTTTGTCATCTGTCGTACACGTAGATCGAGATAACATAATCAGCACTATCATGATCAGCGAGAGAATGTTCTGTTTGCGACTGATAAACTTTGAGTTCAACAAAACACTGGTTGCTGATAGAATATTTCCAAAGGTTTAAAATAAACTGAAAAATGAAACATAAATACTTTTAGTCCAAACGTTCAACGTATCATTATGGAGTGGCATTGTACCAAACGAGTGGAAACTTGGAAATGTAACTCCAATTTATATTTAAAAAAAAAAAAAAAGGAGGCAATAAATCACAGCCAGGAATATACCATCCAGTTAGCTAAACATCAATTGTATGCAGCTTGTTGGAAACAATAAAGATAATTTGGTCAAGAATATAGAACAAAATATCCTCATCAGAGACTCACAGCATGGACTCTGAAGTTCCCCATTAGCACCTTCTTCAGAAAATTAAAGTGTGTGCGTTTTCGTACACTGAAAAACGAGGGGTCGTGCCTTGCCAGGGTGATAAACTTTGGGAGCGTTCTTCCAACCAAGCTCTGCTTTGGTGGACATAAGGGGTGCTGTGGTTGAACTAGCGTCGCATACTATTAAATATGCTTGCACCCAGTCGGCTTGCGCGGGACGATTACACTTGGTTCGGAGCCTACACACACATCCAAAGCCACTCCAGCACAACAATCACACTTACAAGCACTTCTCACCCTCAAACAATCTCTGCAGAGCACAAAATGTTGGTGGAGCAGAGCCTGATACACGAGAGAAAGAAAGAAACAAAGAAAGAAAGAATGGTACAAGTATCAGTGGCAGTTCATTAAGAAGGATTAAAAGCTGAGGTATGGAACATTAACAAAAGCTGCAATTATGTACAGGAATCAGACTCCATGAATGTTACAAGTGGAGTGCCACTAGGTTCCATTTAAGGGCATATACTGTTTCTAATTGATATAAATGATATGGATGAAAGTTTATGTTGTAAAACAGCCATATTCACTGACAGTACAATGATCACTAACACCTGAATAAAGACTGATGATTCAAAGAGATCTTAATAAACTGATAAACTGAGCTCAGACATGGCAAAGTTCTAAGTATTGGGGGTTGAAATGAAAAAATTACAGCTATGTTATGGTTGATACTAAGCTCTTGAATTTAAATAATCTTCATCGTCTGGACCTCCTTTTCCTCCCTAGGGCAGGGTGATGAGTAGCAACGTCCAGACAGCCGAAATTTGCCCAATCCAATGGGCCATGCTTCCATTCAATCATCATGCAAGCCCCAGGAATCCTGGCTCTATCGGGTACGCCAACAACATTCACCACGTTCTGTAGGTTCACATAAAGGTATCCGATGGAGTCAATCCGGACGCTGCCATGTTAAAAGGGGTGAGAAATGAAAATAAAAAAAGGAATAATAATAATATCGAATTACTTAAAAGAGTTGACAGTGTGGAGATATTAGAGAAGCTAACAAAATAGTTAGACTCACAGGCAGAGCATTTGACTTCGAATCGGATAATATTGCCCTTAACTAGCACAGTTCCCTAGTACATCAGTATCTAGATTACTGTATTCAGAATTGATCATTATATTACAAGAAAGACGTGTAGAATTTAGAGAGACTACCACGAAGTGTAACAAAAATTGTATCCAGATTATGAAACAAACCATATTAGAAACATGCAGAACTAGATTTATTTAACTTATCAAAGCATATATTTAGATATT
>JAGKTI010042922.1:0-10040 GCA_018397915.1 Birgus latro
GAAGTGAAAAAGTAATATGGCTTTTCTAGGCTTTAATTACAAAATAGTATTTACAAAAATCTACAAATAACTCTGAGGTAATTCCCACCTCATTTCACTACCCGTGCATAAGTACCTAAAAACCGCACATACACGTCTACTCTTAAATCACTTGAATATTAACACTATTTTAATAAAGCAAAGCCAGTCTTGTAAAAACTCACTAGTGCTGTTATATATATATAGCACTCTTTACTCATTCATATATATGAAATCACTGTTACATCAGTATAAGAAAAACACACTTAAACATTTAAAATCTTAACTCCCTCCGTTTTCTAACTAGGAGTCCTTACTAGTTCTTAGACTCCTTCCGTTTTCTAACTAGGAGTCCTTACTAGTTCCCAGACGACAGACAAATAAATAGCACTGCTAGTCGGTTATACCCGCGGTCACAAAGCATGTACTTTCACTTACTACCAGTAATGCTCGCATGCTGACTTCCTGGAACTTTACTCTCGGCTATACAGCGACGTCTCTGCACCAAGCGCCAGGCTGCCTCACCGTTCACAGGGACCCTCCTCCAGGCTCTATGTCTGCTCTCCCCCAGGCTCTAGTCTGAACTGAGGTCTGTACCCCTTTCTGGCCTCAGAAGGTTGCCGATATTCGCCAGCGGGTGTGTGGTGGGTGATGACTTCACCCACTCACCCAGCGCCGTCACCCACATGTCACCCGCTTCATCCACCGTAGAGGCCCTATCAGACTCGCTGTGTCAGCTCGGTTCTCACGCCGCAAAATCCCGTAGTCAGCTTACGCTCTCACTGTCTGAACTGCCTAGCCAACACTTTTCCTGTGTAAACAACTCGACCAACACCACCCGCACCACCCCTCTCTCTCTCTGTCTCCTCCTTTCTCCATTTATTTCTTCCTCTCAACCTCTCTTCCTTATTCCATCTCCCTATTGCCCACAGCTGTACACAGAATCTATCGAATCGCTACTCTTTCTCCCCTGTCCGCGTTTCATCCTAAACTCACTTCCGGCAGGCGGTGTCACTTGCACACCTGTCACCGCTGTGTGTCTTACATCTGCCCGAGGGGATGCATGTCGGCTTCCCGACATATGTATATATACAGTTGACCCTCGATGCTACGGGCCCCGAATCAACAGATTTCGGAAGCAACGGAAAATATCTGCTGGCAGAGAATCACTCTGAACACCAGTCATTTTTTTTAAAATCTCATTACAGGTACACTCACGATCAGTAATTTCTACTCAGGGGTGTCCCCTTTGTACTCTTGTATACTCAGGGAAGACGGGAGGGGGTGACAAGACGAGCTCCACCCACCTCTACCCGAGCTCCCAACCCTCCCCCATACCCCTACCACACCCAACCCCCCACTCATCATTCTTAACTGGCAGTTACATCTCAAGCTAACTCCATACTTTACACTCATAGTCACATTAATAATATACAAACAAAACACTAGGACATGTAAAAAGTATGTACTATAACTATGAACACTGCAGCAAGAAATTAATGCATTATAATGTTGACAGTAAAACAAAAACGTTGACAACAGCCATACCAGGCCTCATGCGTTGAGTGCTTGCATGCGCTTGTGTGCATACGTGTCTGTGTCTGTGTGTTTGGGTGTCTAAGTGTGTGTGTGTATGTGTGTGTGTATATCTGTCTGTCTGTCAGTGTGTGCATGTTCTTATTTGTGTGTGTGTGTGTGTGTATGTATGTGTGTGTGTTAGTGTGTGCATGTTTTTGTTTGTGTGTGTGTGTGTGTGTGTGTGTGTATATGGATGTGTGTGTGTGTGTATATGGATGTGTGTGTGTCTGTCTGTCTGTCTGTCTGTGTGCATGTGTTTGCTTGTTTGTTTGTGTGTGTGTGTATCTGTGTCTGTGTGCATGTTTCTGTTTGTTTGTTTATGTATGTGTATGTGTGTGTGTGTATGTGTGTGTGTATGTGTATTTACCTAATTTACCTAATTGTGATATACAGGAAATGAGCTACGCTCGTGGGGTCCCGTCTCTGTTTCTCAATAAGTCAAATTTAGCTTTAAACTCGTTTAAGTTTTTAGACTGGACGATCTCTTTGTCCAGTCTATTCTGTTTGTATGTGTGTGTGTGTCAGTGTGTGCATGTTTTTGTTTGTTTGTTTGTGTGTGTGTGTATGTATGGTGTATTTACCTATTTTTAGTATACAGAAATTGAGCTAAGCTCGTGTTGTCCAGTCTCCATATCCACATTCATCTAATCTAGTTTTAAATACATGAATGTTTTTCACCTGCACCACTTCGTCTAAGTCATTCCAAATACTTATGCTTCTATTCGGGAAACTGAACCTTTTGAGATCATTAACCCCTTAACTGCGGGTCGTCACTTTCGTGACGGTCAGGTGCAATGGATCATACCGCGGGGCGTAACTTGAGTGACTCTGTGTTATTTTTAATTCCCCCGGGCTTTCAGGTGGTGACTTGTTTCATCTGTCAGCACTGCCAATGTCCAACAGTAGTCAGAGCTGCTAATGTCATCAGTACTCCCATCCATTGTTGACAATTTAGCCATTTTCCCCCGTTCTAGACTCCCCTACCTACCTCCCCTCCATTACCCTCTCGTGTCGTCTGCTTAGCCGCTCTGCACTAAGTAAATCTTATCCGGATTTTTCCACTGTTTTCATCCATTGAAATGAGCCCTATTCCCTATTCTTATACAAAATAATATATATATGTAAAAAATAAGGTAATTAATAGTGCCATTGGCTAATTATCACTTGGCAACATCCAACCTGCACTCGTTCGCTAATTTCCCCTGCTTTTTTTCCCCATGAAATATGCCGTATGAGCTACTCTCGTAATATAAATGTATATAAGAAAGGAAAGGAGAAGCCTGAGTGATATTTATATTCACCTGGAACTCCCTAATTTATTATGTATTGTCTAGATTTCCTACGACTTATTTCTTAGCATATACATTAGCAGCTGACATTTTAACTCTTCACTACAGAAATACAGTCAGTTCAGTGCTGCCAGATACAGGGAAATTTCCCTGTTTTAGGGAAATTCATGTCTCAACAGGGAAGAAAATTCAAAATACACCAAAATCTAGGGAAATTTGAAAGATACTGGACGGACGAGAACGATACGGCTGTGATGCAACGAACCACACTTCTTTTAATTCAGATAATAGACAAAATTGTCTTTGTTTGTGTGCGTGTCAAGACCAGTACATGCAATTCTGCTTAAATTCTCTAAAGTAAGAGAAAGAGAGAGGGTGGGATGGGGGTTGTGGTAACTGGCAACACAACCGTATCGTTCTCGTCCGTCCAGTACGTGTCCTTCCCATGCATACCGTGATTCCAAATTTTTATTCAGTCCTGAATAAAGCCTGGTGGCGTTTGGAAGTCTCCCACCTATTTCAGTTACTGTTGTAACTTGTAGTCACATCTACCCCTCCAGCAAAGTGTAAAAGGCAGCCTTACACCCAGAAATACACTGAAAAATGGGAAAATGACCCCCAATTTAAAAGCTGGCTGAGAAGAAGTAGTAAAGGCCCTCTGTATTTCCACTGCAAATTGTATAATACTGATGGAAAAGCTGGCAAATCTGAAATAGAGAAACATGCTGCAGGGGCCAAGCATAAGAAGATTGTGGAGAGTGCTAAATGTGCAGTTAGTGAACTTGATATGCTAAGTGTCAGTGGAGAAAGACATGCAGAAAGAAAAGTGAAAGAATCTGAAATACGATTAGCTGCAGTCGTAAGTGAACTTAACCTTCCATTTTCGGTTGCTGATAAACTTGTTCCAGCTATTCAGACAATATGCCCAGATTCAGATGTGGCAAAGAAACTCAAGTGTGGTAAAACAAAATGTGCAGCTGTTGTGAAAAATGTCCTTGGTCAAAAGAAGAAAAACGACTTAATCAATCTTCTTAGAGAAAATTGTTTCTCTCTGATAGTAGATGAGTCAACAGACCGGGGCTGCATGAAACATCTTGCCCTTGTTGCACGAGTTACCACCCCAGAAGGTATCAAGGATTCATTCTTATCACTTGTGTCTTTAGAAAATGCCACCGCTGAAATCCTTTATGAAAGTGTTAAGTCTGTGTTTGATGATGCAAATGTCCTCTACAAACAAAACATGATAGGGTTTGCTGTAGATGGGGCTAGTGTAATGATGGGAGTTCGCCATTCACTCTCATCAGTGTTAAAGAATGACATACCCAATCTTTTCATAATGAAATGCATGTCATTCCTTTCATCGGTGTGCTTCATATGCATGCAAAAAAATTGCCAAGATGGGTTGAAGATATGACCCGTGACATTTATAACTACTTCTTGTCACCGAAGCAGACAGCAGCCTATAAAGACTTCCAGGAGTTTGCTAGTGTGAAAACCCACAAACTGTTGCATCCCTGTCAGACAAGATGGTTATCCCTGTATAGTGCTGTAAAACGGTTGCTTGAACAGCTTCCAGCACTGAAGCTATTTTTCACTCAAGCAGCCTTGGAAGATAGACTCCTGTCAGCTGAATCTATTCTTCAGAAACTTCATGACCCATTTTCTAAGCTTTACTTAGAATTTCTTGATTATGTTTTACCCATATTTAGTGACCTGAACAAAGAGATGCAGACTGAGAATCCAAAGATTTATACATTGCACAGCAGAGTCTCTGCAGTCTTGCATACCATACTTGAGTGCTACATGAAACCACGCATCTTAGAATCCACACCATTATCAGCTATCAGTGTGAGAGACCCAGCCAATTTTCTTCCACTGGAAGAGGTTTATCTTGGAGATCGAGTAACTGTATCACTCCAAGCATGCCAAAACCTGGACAAACAGCTACTGGATGCTTTTAAATTAAGATGTCTGGACTTTTACATAGAAGGAGCCTCTCAAGTTTTGCAGAGGTTTAATTTGAAGGACCCAGTACTCACAAGTCTCAAAGCTTTAGACCCACAAAGTGTACTGATGAAAACTGTCCAATCTATTGCCCCCTAAGCGGCTCATTTCCCAAACTTATTGCCTGAAAGTGACATAAATGAGTTAGACAGTGAGTGGCGGTTACTCAGAAACACTGAACTGAATGTAGTACCTGATATAAGTGCTTACAATTTCTGGCAAAAAGTTGGTGACTTCAAAAAAGGGGATGATACACCATTGTTCCCACGTGTTGGAAATCTAATGAAAAAACTGCTGTTTGCCACATTCAAGTGCCAGTGTTGAAAGGCTATTTTCTCAAGTTAATCTAATAAAAAAAAAAAAGTTAGAAATTCACTGAATACAGAAACATTAAATGGAATGCTTCATGCCAGGAAAACTTTTGAAACTTCATCTGCTTACAACTTTGAAATAACACCATTCCACTTGGAGCTTATGACAGCTGACATGTACAAAACTAGTGATTTGCAACAAGAATAGCTGGCGTTTTAAGGTATGTAATAAACAATAAGAGTTTACATTGATGATAAGATTATGGGAATGTATATGTAACAACATAAAGGTAACAGGGAAGTAAAGGGCTAAACAGGGAAATTTTGTAGGTGAATCTAGGGAACTTTTGGTAGCTCGATCTGGCAGCACTGAGTCAGTTTGCTCTCGTCCTTCACGGTGAAATGATGCCCCTCCATTTCTGCCACTTTTACGCCTATTGTAAAAGGCCCTGTGACCTCTACCCCCTACTAAACATTGTGTGGAAAGCGGTAAAGGACTGTAGATATATATAAGTGTAATAAAGTACTAGAAATAATAAAGTGTGAGTGTGTATATGAGTAAGAAATGACTGAATACCAGCGGCAAATTAGCGTAAGTGGGAGGCTCGTATGCGCTCGTATTTTACATTGCTTGCACAGTGGTTTTTTTTTAGTATGGATTCCAAACTACTTGGAAATCATTGAATAGTGTTTCTAGTGATAATATCTGGCAGTGGTATTCAGATTAGGGGATGTCGGGAAGTGTAAAATGGAGACTTAGTTACCCAACTTCAGAAGTCTCCACAAGTCCTACGGTAGTCGACGAGTGCTTAAAAAAAACATCCCAGGAGAAAGCAGAAGGTATGTGCCATATGCATATGTATTTATAATATTCTAGGGGTAATAACTGATTTTTGGCAAATATTTTTAAAAAGTCAGTCGGAGCGCGAATATCCCTGTGGGAATGGCCCGGCGCGCCTCCGACAACCCCGCGGTGTAGGGGTTAAGACGTCTACTTTTCCTCAACTTGATGCCGTGACCTTTTGTTCTTCCATCATCTATCACAAAAAGATCCTCTCTATCCACCCTTTCCAATTCTCTTACATTTCTAAATATCATGATCAAGTCACCTCTTTCCCTTCTCACGCGCAGTGTTGGTATCTTCAGTTTTTCCAATCTCTCCTCGTAGGTGAGTTCCCTTAAACAAGGTATCATCCTTGTTGCCATCCGTTGAACCCTCTCTAGTTTATCATTATGCTTCATCAAATGAGGTGACCATACCACAGCCGCATACTCTAGTCTTGGTCTTATCATGGTCACTATCATCTCCCTCGACATTTCCTCATCCATATAATTAAAAGCCACTCTCATGTTAGTCCATGTTAGTCAGTAATCTGTAAGTTCCTCCAATAAGTTTGTTTTTATGCTTTTCTGGTAACAAGTCATCCTGAATAATCACTCCTAAGTCTTTTTCATCCTTTCTTTTACTAATTATCTCATTGCCCATTTTATATGTCCAGTGTGGTCTTTCACTTATTCCCATTTCTAATACATGACACTTCTTGGCATTAAAATCCATTTTCCAAGTCTGGGTCCAGCTGTGGAGTTTGTCCAAGTCCTCTTGCAGTTCTTTACAACTATCAATGCATTTAATATGTTTCATGATTTTAGCATTATCTGCAAACCGTCTGGCAAATCATTTACATATATTAGAAACGTTTTTGGGGCCAGGACAGAGCCCAGGGTTACTCCACTAGTCACATTTCTCTATTGTGAAACCTTGTCTCTTATAACTGTTCTCATCTGCCTTCCTATCAAATAATCTCCTATCCACTTTAATAGTTTCCCATGCACCCCTCCAAAGGTCCTCAACTTCCACAATACAGTAGTCTCTCAAATACTTTCTTGGGATCCAGATAGACACAGTCCACTCATCCCTCTCTCTCCTGTATGACATCTATTACCCTACTGTAGAAACATAATAGGTTATTAACACAAGATCTTCCTTCCCTAAATCCAAACTGTCTTGGTGATATCACTTCATTTTCTTCTAAATGCTTTATCCATCTTTTTCTAATAATTTTCTCACAGATTTTACAAACAATACTAGTAAGTGACACAGGTCTGTAATTAAGTGGATCCCCCCTATCTCCTTCCTTGAAGATTGGCACAATACTCACTCTTTTCCAATCTTTAGGTAACTGTCTATTTTCCAGCGAGGTCTTGATGATGACATAAACTGGCCACACTAACCGGTCTGCACATTTCATCAGGATCCATCCAGCCGCATCATCTGGTCCCATTGCTTTTCTCACATCCAAATCCCTCATCAGCTGTAGTACCTCATTCACATCAACTGTAATTTCTGCCATTCTCATCAGCCTGGGATCCATTTCAGACTCCCTAAATTCCTCCTCCAATACATAAACTGACTGCAGCTTGTTGTTCATTATTTCATACAATTCTTCCTCTCTTTCGTATGTTTCATCTCCATCCCTCAATCGTATTATACTATCCTTAACTTTCATTTTACCATTTACAAATCTATAAAATAATTTTGGCTCTTTTTTACATTTAGATACAATGTCTTTTTCGTATTTCCTTTCCTCTTCTCTCCACACCCTTACATATTCATTTCTTACCTGCTTGTACTCCTCCCAAGCCCTTTCACTATACCTTCTTCTCACTTTATTCCATGCTTTTTTTTCTTGCCTCTTGTGCCATCCTACATCTGTTGTTAAACCATTCTTTCTTCCTTTCCATAGCTACAGAAAATTTTGGGACATACTTAGTAATTCCTGTTTTATATACAGTACTTCTATAAAAAACTCATATTTCTCATCAACATTTGTGATCGTATTCATTTCACTCCAGTCTCCATTTTGGAAAAAGTTCCTCAGGGAAGCAAAGTTTGCCTTCCCATAATTGTATCTATTTTCTCTGTGTTTTTCATCTCTCTCTCTCCTTCTCTTACTCTCACTACTTCCATCTCAATTACCAGATGATCACTTTTACCAAAGGGGCATTGGTAGGTTAGGTTTCTCACATCATTTGGGTCCTTTGTGAATACTAGGTCGAGCTTCGATGGTTCATCGTCTCTCCTAATTCTTGTATTTTCTTTAATCAGTTGGGTTAACATGTTTTCCATCACCAATTCCATTAATTTATTTCCCAATGATTCCTCATTGTTCCCAGCATCCATACTTTCCCAATCAACTTCTCTACATTTAAAATCTCCCATTATTATTATTCTATTTCTTCGTTCATTTAACATCTTTAGTTTAGTAATGGATTCTCTTATTAACTGTTCATAATCTTCTTTTGTCTATACCCTAGTTTTGGGGGGCATATAAAATACTATTACATCTATTTTTTCCCCATAACTGTCCTCTATTTCACTTCCCAAAAGCTCAGCCATGGTATTTTGTTTCTATATTCTTTGCTCTTAGGTCATTACGGGTTAATATCATTATACCTCCCCCAAACTTATCTTCTCTGTCCTTCCTCCAAATGTTGTAATTGTTCCATCCAAATAATTTTGTATCGACATCTCGGGGCAATTTAGTCTCCACAAAGCAAACAATTTCAGGTTTATTTTCATTTATATAGTCTCCAATTTCCCCTTTCTTAGATATTAACCCATTTACATTACTGTACATGATACTCAGATTTACTGCACTGTTTTTATCTTTACTCGTTCTTCTCTTTTTCATATTCCTATCCTTCCCCTTTGTTTCCTTCACTTCTAATTCCTCACATAACACTCCCTTACTTTCATAGCCATCACTGTCCAAAAAAAAGTTTTACATTCTTCCTTTGTCCTCTTGTCATTTTTTTCCTTTACTTGTTCCTTCAAAGATTTTAAAACTTCTCTTTCTTCTTCATTCAGATCCTTCCTTACTCTAATATTTTCCATTCCTGCCTCTTTACTTAGTTTCCAGGTCACTTTAAGTATATAATTTGCTGCACTTTCCAATGACAGCTTACCTCTCATTGGTCTTACTTCCCCTTTCTTATATGGCCCTATCCTCCTTACTTCCTCAATTTCTTTTTCCCACTTGTTTCCTTCGGGATCGACCTTCCCCAATACAGTATTTTTCTTACTTGATTTATGTCTCTCGAGTCTCACAGACCTAACCTTCTCTTCCTTCTCCCTATTTCCAAATATCATCACACTCTGTTCCGTTCTACCATTTCTCTCACTATTTTTTCTTTTTTCTTTAATATTTTCTCTACATTTTCTTCCAATTTTTTTTTTATTTCCCTTTCTTCCTGAATGATTTCTCTTAAGCTGACCATTTCTTTCCGTTCTTCTTCCACATGTGCCCACTTTTCCTTTTGTTCTTCTAACACACTACCCATCTTCTCTGTTTTGTTACTACTCTCTTCAGATTTTCTCCTTAATTCAATATTTTCTTGTTTCAGTTTCTCGATCTCCTGGTTCGCCGTCTCATTGGCCTGTATCAAATCATGTATAGTATTCGTGGTACCTTCAGGCATGTTTCTTGATACTAGATCCTCCACTTTCTTTTCTAATTCACTAATTCTCATAATCAATGTTCAGACTAAATCCATAACACTTGTTTCATTATCAAATCCTGAAAATTGCGGTCCCTCAATGTTTACATTGTCGGCCATGTTTGAGGTTGGTTACAGTACTATCAAATCCTGAAAATTGCGGTCCCTCAATGTTTACATTGTCGGCCATGTTTGAGGTTGGTTACAGTACTAAAACAGCTGTTACCAAAGATTCCTATAACATTCATGTATACTCACTAACATTATCTCTCTACATTTTTGGATTAAGGCATCTGGCAATAGATAGATAGATAGATAGATTTTTGGTAGTCTATATTAGATT
>JAGKTI010042923.1:0-10040 GCA_018397915.1 Birgus latro
TATTAAATACGGGAGGATAATATTCCCGAGAAATACCATGTTGACACTGTCACGTAGCAGCTTTTTCACTTCCATGCTCACTTCCCTGTTCCTTATCACTGCTCTCAAGGAACCAGCAACTTTTCTTCCCTGCTGCACCCTTTCAAGCACTTCACCCTCTAAACTTCCATCCTTACTCATCACACTACCCAAGTACTTAAATGAACTCACATTCTCCATATCCTCCCCATCCAATCTCACTGTACATTCACTGACTTCACTTCTCTCGAAGACCATCACTTTATTCTTCCCTACATTCACCTTTAGATTCCGTTTCTTACACACTCTCCCAAATTCATCTACCAAGCCTTGCAGCTCCCCTTCATCTTCACTTAACAACACAGTATCATTTGCAAACAATAGTACAGGGAGTTTCCAAACACTGCCCTCTCTCACTAGGGCTGCTCCAAGATCCACTGCTCTACCTTGTATCTCTTTTATTACCCCATCCATATACAGATTGAACAACCATAGAGACATGACATCCTTGTTTCAATCCAACCTTCAAATGGAAAAATTCACTCAGTTCACCATCCACATGCACTGCAGCCTTTGCACCCTCATACATACTCTTTACGGCCTTCAACAACTTCCAATCTACTCCATATATTCTTAATACTTTCCACAATCCTTGCCTATCCACCCTGTCATATGCTTTCTCCAAATCCATGAAGGCTGCATACAACTTCTTTCCCTTCTCTATAACTTTTCCACTAACGATCTAAGAATGAATATCTGATCTACACAACTTATTCCCTTCCTAAAACATCTCTGTTCTTCTCCAATAATTCCTCTGTTATTTCCCTAACTCTGTCAATAAGTATTCTACCATATACTTTTCCTATTACCACACACTTCTTTTTCCTCTTTTCCTTTGTACAGGGGAATAATTATACCTGACTTCCAATCCTCTGGGACTCTACCTTCCTCCCAGGCCAATCTGCACACCTTCCACATCCATTCTATTACTATCTCTCCCCCATACTTCAGCATTTCACCACACACTCCATCAATTCCTGGGGCTTTCCCCATTTTAACTTTATTCATTGCTTCCACAACTTCCATCCTACTGATTTCTTCCTCTCTTCCCACATCCTTCCTTCTCCTAGCCATTCCCCAGCCACTTATACTTGCATTACTTTCATTCTCTATGTTCAACACTTCATTAAAGTGTTCTCTCCATCTGCTCACTTTTTCTCCCTTCTCCACTAGTAATTTACCATTTTTATTTTTCACTCCCCAACTAACTTCTTTGGCACCCAGTCTAACTTTCTTTACCTCTTTCCAGAACATTTTCTTACATTCCCTCCACTTCGCACTCAAATTCCTTCTAAATTCCTCAATCACTTTCTTCTTACTCTCTCTTACTAATCTTTTCACCTTTCTCTTCTCTACATATAACTCTCTCTTCCGTCTCTTAACTTCTTCGACGCCCCTGTTCCTCATCCACTCACTATATGCTTTCTTCTTTTGTGCCTTAGCCTCTCTCACCTCCTCAGTCTACCACGCTGTTCCCTGAACCCTTTTGTCTTCTCTTCTGCACACATACCACCTTATATGCTGCACAGATTTCTTCTGTGAATACCTTGCACACACCTTCCACCTCCCCCATCTGCTCCAATCTATATTTACCCAATCGCTCTTCCACTTCCCTTTTATATTCTGCCTTTTTTCCATCCTCTTGTAACTTTTTTTACCCTACTTGTAAGAACTACTTCCTCCTGTCCTTCCCTTGTTCTCTTTCTCCATTTTGTTTGGACTTTAATTCTGGCCACCACCAAGTGGTGGTCTGAAAGTCCACTCCCCCAACCTCTCTATAGTCTTGCATCCATTACACACTTTCTCATCCTTTTATCCACACACACATAATCAATCATTCCCTTCCGTTCATTCAGTTCACCATCCATCCTTCTCAACACTCGCCACGTATACCTATGGATCATTTTGTGCCTAAGGAGGGTACAGGCTATCACCAACCCCCTCCTGGCACAAATGTCCACTAAAGCACTGCCATTCTCATCCATCTCTGCAGGCACACCCCCCTCAGCAACCACTCCATCCACTTTCACATTCCCTACTTTTCCATTCATATCTCCAATCAAAAACACTCTCTCATTCCTTCCAAACTTTTCCAAGCATGCTTCCACGTTTGTCCAAAACTCTTCTCTCACTCTGCTTGCATGATCTTGCGTTGGCGCATACACACACACAGTTGCCCACATTTGTAGTCCAACTTTCACTCTTACCCACAAAATCCTTGACCCAACTGATCCATACTCTCTTATATTCTCCTTCCATCTGTTACTCACAACAATACACACTCCATCTTTTGCTCTCTCATTCTCACCTACTCCCGTGCATATACCCCATTCATACTCCCATTCTCTCACACTTTCACCTCTCTATTTTGTTTCTGTTAATCCACATACATCAATTTTTGCACCCTCAAGCACCTGTACAATCTCTCTTTCTTTCACCTCATCATTTGTACCCCTTACATTCCACGTCACAATCCTTACCAACTCCTTTGTGCGGTCCAAAGTCGTCATCGTTTGGTCAGTCCTGGTCCGAGGCTTCTTGCTCGTGTTTTTAGTTGTTTTACAGGGTGGGGCACTAACCCACCACCAACCCTTTTAGTCGCCTCATACGACAAGCAGGGATACTGGGGGAGTATTCTTGAAACCCCCCTACCCCCAGGGTATATTATTACCTGTAGCATTGACTGAACGTTTATATTCAGTTAAATCACATGGGTAACATATAAAAGTGGTTTACACATGTCAATTTTAGGCACTCACCTACTATTTACTCAAAAAAAAAAAAAAAAAGTGCATGCCACCAGTAGGGCAGAGACGGACCCGAGCTTGACCTACTACTTGGTAAGGTACAGCCCGCGTGTTTTAATAACTAACAGTTCAGTTCCACTGTATGTTTGCATTGCAGTTCTAGCAAGTTAAGATATTTTTTACATAAATTATTTACATTATTCTATGCTTTCTCGAGATAGAGAGATACTTTGTTACCAATAATTAAACATAGGGTTTGTGAAAGCCATAGCATGCCTCCCCTTAAAAAAATGTTGGAACAACCCCTACAAATTGAGGGAAGTCTTTCCCTACTTAAACTTTTACCATACCATTTTGACATAGGGCCCTTAGGAAAGGCCCTACATTAGCTTAAAGCATACGGCCGTTATTATTTTGGGAACTCGCAATGTATTATTGTGCATACAAGTACTTATGAACACAATGGGAATCCCAAAAAATTCCGCTCAGATTTAACCACTCATTTACACTCCAACTGGAACATAATTTCATAACAATTACAGGCATATCCAGGTTTAACGAAGCAATTGGTTAACCCTTTAAGCTCGGGGATGTCGGATGCGGTCCATGCGCGTCCTGCGGGGATATTCGCTCTCCGACTGACTTTTTAAAAATATTTGCCAAAAATCAGTTATTAGTCCTAGAATATTATAATTAAATATGCATATGGCACATACCTTCAGCTTTCACCTGGGATGTCTGTTGAGCCTTCGTCGACTACCATAGGACTTGTGGAGACTTCTGAAGTTTGGTAACGAAGTCTCCACTTTACACTTCCTGACGCCCCGTAATATGATTACCACAGCCTGATATTATCACTAGAAACACTATTCTACGATTTCCAAGTAGTTTGGAATCCATACTCAAAAAAAAAAAAAAAGCACTGTGAAAGCAATGTAAATTACGAGCGCGAATGAGCTTCCCACCCGTGCTCGTTCCTCGCTGGTATTCTGTCATTTAGTATTCTTAAACACACTCATATTTTATATTCCTAGTACTTTATTACACTTATATATATCTATAGTATTTATCCCTAAGTTTCCTTCAGTAATAGTAGTTTATTTTCACTCCAGGCATTCACTTTCTCGTTCAGTAAATTTCGTAGAGAGCGAAGCTTTCGCTTTCACTGTCATTACTCCAAGTATCAAAGTCACTTTCCATCTTTATCATCGATAATTCAGCCAGTTCACATTCCACAGCAGAGTCACTTAGTCCTTTACCGCTTCCCACACGGGGTTTAGTAGGGGCAGAGGTCACAGGGCCCTTTGCAATGGGCACAGAAGCAGTGGAGATGGAGGGGCGCAAGTGCGACATGGTTCCACCTTGAAGGACGACACTGAATTGAATGATGTGACGTATATGGGCAGCTACGGGTTGACAATGTCAGCTGCTAATTTATATGCTATTAAATAATTTGTAGGAAATCTAGACAATACATAATAAATCAGGTAGTTCCAGGTGGATGTAAATATCACTCAGGCTTCTCCCTTCCTTTCTTATATATACAGTAAAACCTCAATATAACGGACTTTAGTAGACCGGAATTCGCTTTTATCGAACTTGAGGAGCTACCGGACTAAACTCCTATATATCGGAAAAAGTCCAATATAGCCAGAAAGCAGTCCGGACTGCCTGACAACTTCAGCTATGTTCACCACAATAAGACAAGTAAAAGGCATGTTTTTCAGTGCACAGTACAGTATTATTATACCATCTGATCAATGTAGTGAAGGTATAACACAGTACAATACTGCAATGGTGGTGAAAACTACCGATGCAATTCGGACTAACGTCTGATATATCAGAAAAAGTCCGGATTAGTGGGGGTAAGTCCGGATGTCGCTTTTATCGGAAAATCACATATTTCGGACTGGCCTGAGCCCCAATTAGTCCGTTATAGTGAGGTCTTACTGTATTTATATTACGAGAATAGGTCATATGGCATATTTCAAGCGGAAATAAGCAGGGAAAATTAGCGAACGAGTGCACGTGGGATGTTGCCAGGTGGTAATTAGCCAATTCCAGGTGTATGGCACTATCAGTTAACTTATTTCTTTTTTATATTATTTTGTATAAAAATAGGGCATAGGGCTCATTTTAATGGACGAAATCAATGGAAAAATCCGGGGAAGATCTGTGTACTGCGGCGCGGCTGAGCAGGCGAGAGGAGAGGGTAATAGAGGGAAGGTAGGGAGGGGAGTCAAGAACAGGGAAAAATGTCTAAATTGTCAACAAAGGATAGGAGTACAGATGACATTAGCAATGCTGACTATTGTTGGACAGTGGCAGTACTGATAGATGATACAAGTCACCACTTGAAAGCCCGGGCGAATTTAAAACAACACAGAACCACAAAAGTGACGCCCCGCGGTATGATCCATTGCGCCTGAGCATCACGAAAGTGATGACCCGCAGTTAAGAGGTTAAGTAAAAGCCCATCACTAGGCTGAGTCTCGTATCTCGGGGTAGATTTAACAGTATAGGGATGAATTTTTGAGTCTTGGGTTTCCCCCCCCAACCAAGTCCTAAACCCACCTAAATGAGTCCCAAAAAAGTGTAAACAGCTGTAAAAGAAGCTAACCTAAGCCTAAAACCAGTGCCTGTCTCGCTTGTATCGTGTCAAGGTTACTGAAGAGTGCGATCTCCGACTCGTATTCAAACTCAGTAGAGAAGCAGCAGCAGCACTGAATACAATCCCACCATCAGACAGGTCTCGGAACAATTAAATAAACATCTGCTATTCATAATAATAATGTATGAATGGCACAGAATCGTCCAAGGTGCAAATTCTTGTGACGGAGAATCTTTGATGTTTTGAAGGGGAATTCTCTTAATGGGCAATGAGATTGATGACACGATCAGGATAGCCATTTCAACGGTCCATCTTTAAGTCATTTTTGTTACTGTTCTGGTTACTGAGCTCCTTTACTTTCGTTGCCCTTATTTTCCAACATGTATTTAGAAATTCCTTTGTACAGTATTTTCAGTGTTTTCTGAAAGTAAACACATGATTTATTGATCGATGATACAATCAGGATAGCCTGTTCAAAGGCCCCTCTTTATGTCCTTTAAGTTACTGTTCCGGTTGCTGAGCTCCTTTGTTTTCTTCTCTTTTATTTTCCAACATTTATTTAGAAATTCCTCTGTATTTTCAAAGCGTTCTCCCTTGAACAACCTACATGTAAGCACATGATTTATCGATTGATGCTGCGATTGGGAAAGCATTTTCAATGGCCCCTGTTTATGGCGCTTTAGCTATTGTTCTGGTTGCTGCGCTTTATTTTCCTCTCTCTTATTACCCAACATTTATTTAGAAATTCCTTTGTATTTTCAAAGCATCTTTCGCTGAACAGCCCAAATGTAAACACATGATTTACTTATGTCACAGTTTTCATCAATAAATGAAATATTTACTCTCTAAGGTTTTCATAATTATTTATTTATTATTATTATGTATTCCATGATAGACTGGAAGTTCAATGGTCAAACAGGAAATATTTGTTGAGTCACTTAGTTGTCCACACTGTTTTGCACCTTGTCTGATGGGTGAGAATCCATACCCCAGTTGAAGTGTTCACTCCACCTGTGACTAAAACACATTAATCTAAGTCTAAAAACCGTTTATAAATCAATCTAAACAAAAAATTTAAGTCCAAAGTATCATCAAAATCATTAAAAAAAAAATACAAAACTAAAGGTTGACCTACAATTGGCAGGGTAGAGTGGTATTTCTACCCCCCAATCACTATTACAGGGTATATATCGCATCTAGGGGTATCTTAAATCGGGGTTTGCCGGATTCAGTGTTTCACAAATGATTCTTTATATACACAGACATTAATGTTTCACTGAGCAAAATATTATAATTTTTCTTTTGCTTTGCCCAGTAACGGCTGGGAGTCAAGCCCTGCCCTTTTTTTCCATGAAGCCACAGGGCATCCGTGAGAAGCATAGCCGGTCAGTACCCAGCCACCATGTATGAAGGGCATCACGAGCAGTGCATCTGCAGATCACTGGAGGCCCCTGTTCTCAGCGGCTTGATCACAGTCTTCCTGCAGCTCTACGTCTCCAGTATCTCTCCACCGAATTGTTGATAGGCAGGCAAGCAATGGACATCACGTGCAATGTGCTGTGCGGTGCAGTGGCCAGTGGCCAGCGGTTACTTAGTCTCTTCACAGCTGTGTTTCCATTCTCTCCACAGACCAGTATTTTCTTTTTGTGTTTTCTAGGTTTAAGAGTTTGACTGCATGAGTGATTACTCATTTGTTATCTTGTAATGTAAGAATTTATTTTGTTTGTCATTAATAAATTACAGCTCTTTTCTTTGAGCTTGATTAACTGTAAGAACCATGTTTCATTTTACCTTACTGATCTTCCTTTAGTTGTTTGCTCCTGGTGTGCACAAACTTTTATTACATTAATCACATCGGGAAGTTAACCCAGTTCCTTCACATTAATTCATAATTCCATTTGCGTCAGCCAGGAGTTAGCATCACCTAGAACCTATTCATTATTATTACAGGTATACCCTGACATCACCCTTGGTCTCGACCAAGGGTGATGGGGCAAATTTTGAATCACGCGCATTCCTGCGGCCAGCTGAGCCCGCCTTCCTCCCAGGATGTGCAGAAACACTCACGCAGCCCCCCCTGGGGGTAGGGGGGTTTTCAAGAATTCTCCCCCAGTATCCCTGCTTGTCGTAAGAGGCGACTAAAAGGGTTGGTGGCGGGTTAGTGCCCCACCCCGTAAAAACAACTGACTTGTAGGAGGAGGCTGTAGCACGGGCCGAACAGGGTAGTACTCCTGAGGGGAATGGAATGCTGGTGATAGGGAGAGCTGGAGCTCCTTTCACTAGCTACCTAATCATCCTCCTTTGCTGACCTTTTCAGTGTGACAGAGTAGACCAGCATACTCTCCCAATCATTTCCTCTAACTATCCTATGCACTACACCACATGCGCTTTACATATCACACAACGTACCCCACTACGTTACAGGGGTTGACGCCAGCAAGGGCATGCGGCCAGAAAACTTTGCCCCCGCTACCTAGTGGCGGACTTTGGGGGGGAGGCTTGACTAGGGTTCCGCCGGCACAGATCATGGGTCCGGGGCGAGATGGGGCTCGAACCTGTGCTAGAGGGTACAGGGCATTGCAGTTCCCAGGCTGCTGCTTCTGCTCATTAGAAAGGGGCCCGAACCTGGGAGTAGCGCCCCAGGAGGCTGCCCTATCAGTGGGTGTATAATGGCGGGGCAGTTGCAGTGCCAAGCCGCGCTTGGAGGGTGTCCCTGCAGGTATCCTGGCAGGGTGCCCCGAGGCCACTACCACAGCCACTAGTAAGCTGGTGGGCTAGGGGTCCCAGATCCATTGCCTGGACGTGGGTCTGTGCAGTGGGTCGGGCCTTTGGAATGTTTACCCCCCTTTATCTTACGAACTATGACTATGAACAAAAACAAGCACCAAAGCAAGCCTGACGACAGCAAATCACCCAGGGGGTTTAGGGTGGGTTCGTGGAATGTGGGAAGTTTGAGAGGAAGAGCAGGGGAAGTTGTTGAGGCATTTAGTAGGAGGTGGGTGGACGTGGCATGTCTGCAGGAAGTCCGGTACAGGGGTGGATCAGCCAGAAAGATTGCTGGGAAGGATTGCTACTATAAGTTGTTTTGGCAGGGGGGAACTGACGGATATGGGGGTGTGGGGGTGTTGGTTGCGGAGAAATGGGTGGAGTATGTTATGAATGTCATGAGAGTAAGTGATAGGATAATAGTAGTGAAAATTTTGATCGGACGGGTGATGGTTTCAGTCATATCAGCATATGCTCAGCAGGTAGGATTGGATGACACAGAGAAGGATAGATTTTGGGATGATTTAATACGCGTAGTAAGTGGTATGGGTGATGATGAGGTAGTGGTTCTGGGAGGGGATTTAAATGGTCATGTTGGTGAAGCAGCTCAAGGTTATGAAGGAGTCCATGGAGGATGTGCATATGGTGTGAGGAATGCGGAAGGGGAAAGAATACTCGAGTTTGGGGAGGCTATGGACATGATTGTGTGCAACACACATTTTAGAAAAAGAGTGAGTAGATTGATTACGTACGAGTCCGGGGGAAATAGTAGCCAGATAGATTATTTTCTGGTAAGGAGGGTTGATAGGAGATTAGTGAGGGATGTTAAAGTTATAGGAAGTGAGGAGTGTGTTCAGCAGCACAAACTGTTGATTTGTGACATGGTGCTTAAGGAATGAGTGATGAGAAGGATGACATATGTACCTAGGAGGAAAATATGGAAGCTGAGAAACCAATCAGTAAGGGATGCCTTTTATAGTGAGATGAGGAGAGTGGTGGCTGAACAGGACGCCAAAGATAGAGACGTTAATGAACAGTATGGAGCCCTTAAGAACAACCTCTTGAGAGTTACCGATGCAGTATGCGGTTGGACAAGAGGCCCACCAAGACATAAAGTAACTTGGTGGTGGGATGAGGGTGTAGAAGCCACAGTTAAGGAGAAGAGAAGGCTTTTCCGGGAATGGAAGAAGGGTGGTAACAGGGAGGAGTACTTGGCTGCCAAGCGCAGGGCTAGAAGAGAGGCATACAGGGCGAAGTCTGAGTCACAGAGACTTTTACTTAATAATCTAAATCATGGAGAAAGGAAAAATATGATTTTTAGGGTGGCAAATCAGATGAAGAGAGATAATCGGGACATTGTAGGCGAGCATTGTGTGAAGAATGATGAAGGAAGGGTAGTGGTTAACAGTGAGGATATTAAAGATGCATGGAGAGAGCATTATAGCCAGTTGTTGAATGAGGAGTTTGATTGGGATAGGGAAGGTTTGGAGCCAGCTGATCCAGTGTTTGGGCCTTGGCCTTTGATTGACACTGCTACTGTGAGTGAGGCAATAGGCAGGATGCGGGTGGGGAAGGCGGCAGGTGTGTCTGGGTTGACTGCCGAAATGTTGAAGGCCTCAGGAGATATTGGGGTGAGGTTAGTCACTGACCTGATAAATATGATTATATATGAGTGTGTTGTCCCAGATGATTGGCTGAAGAGTGTAATTGTAAATGTGTACAAAGGGAAGGGTGATGCCCTGGAAAGGGGAAATTACAGAGGTATAAAGCTCTTAGATCAGATAATGAAAGTAATGGAGAGAGTTCTAGAAGGTATGATTAGAGAAAGAGTGAATATC
>JAGKTI010042924.1:0-10040 GCA_018397915.1 Birgus latro
GGATCAGCTGGCTCCAAACCTTCCCTATCCCAATCAAACTCCTCATTCAACAACCGGCTATAATGCTCTCTCCATGCATCTTTAATATCCTCACTGTTAACCACTACCCTTCCTTCATCATTCTTCACACACTGCTCGCCTACAATGTCCCGATTATCTCTCTTCATCTGATTTGCCACCCTAAAAATATATATTATTACGTTTGGACCTGCTTCATCCTGCCAACATGAAGTTTCACTGCTTCACTGAGCAGTGAAACTTCATGTCGGCAGGACATGAAGAGCTCCAAGTCAGTTTATTGTTGCCTACCAACATGAAGGCTCCACTGCTCTGCACGTACTTCGGTACATTTCCGGATACCTGAGGCCTCAACCAAGTTAACAAGGGACGAGTTCCACACCCTCTCATCAGTAACTCTTCAAGATTAGTCTGTAAAGGACGACTGCTCTCTAGACCTTCCCCCCCTCGGTGTTGTGATTGTCAGAGACTAGTGCCTGATCGTCTTCTGGTTGTGTACTGATAGCTGCACTGGAGAGGCTGACTGATCTACCCATCTGGATAAGCTTTATCATTTGTTTTTTCTCTGTTCTTTACATCTTCGATATACTTGTACATGACTGAATTGACTGATACTTGATTTTACATCTTCGATATACTTGTACATGACTGAATTGACTGATACTTGATTATGTGGGAAGTTGAACACATAAGTTTTGTGATAAGAATATATAATGGAGGTGGTGTACATAATTTAGATAAGTAAAAGTATTGTTTTAGTACAGTTTTCCTTTACCTATGATACTTTTATCTCTTCTATTTTGTTGCGGTCATAAATACAGTCCGATGTCTTTACCACTGAAATCTTAGCCTATAATGAGATTCCTCATACTGGTGATCGTAATAAAGGCGACCATGACAGGACGTTGCAAGATTATCATTTGTATTTTTTTATGTTAATTAGTTTTCTGTTCAACTCCCATTTAATCTTGTACTTTCAAAAACTATCTGAAGGAAAAGTTATTTTGTGGGTGTTTGCTATGACTGAACTGGGACGATACCATTGCAGACAGATTTAAAGTAGCATTCTGTGTTGATATCAGTTTGTGTTAGTTGCTATTGGTTGTGAAGTGAAGGTGAGAGGTGCACTTACTGATGATCACAATACGAAGGTTGGAGCTACTCATTCTTCGGGACATGAATACTCTCATATACTGTAATTCAAGTATATTAATGTTTCAGCAGAGACGTTGATACTCGTTCATGTTCCTGAGTCATGTAGGGTAACATTAAACTCGTAAATTTCTCCCATACTCCTACCGACTCCATTTGGGATAAGGCTAATTACCTTACCCTCTTGTCTTCCTCTAACTTGATCTAAAATTGAAAGTTAAGATAGTGAAGACTCCATAAGTATTCGTCTAACTTTTGCATTATTAATGCCACATAGGAGACCTAACAATCACCACAACCTAAGCTGTAAACAAGTGGGTTTTCCTACCGATCTTCATGACCATAACCCTTTTTTCCTGTTCTGTGGGATTGTTTTCTGCATTCTTGTTTGGTTAGATAAGATGAAGCTTTGGGGACTTTGTCTTGTCTCTTTTCTGCCTGTTTCTAATTCCCTTACAAGTTAATACGTTGACTAGGCGTATTGAATTGCTCTTTTGAACAAGAATGTCCGTATGATTGTCGTATGATTGTAACACATTACTGTTTTTCTAGTCGCTGCTTGGGTATCTAGTTACTGGTTAGCCATAACCTCACTCCTAATGACAGAACTCTGTTAAGCAGTTATGCAGTAATCTTTCTTAACCTTTACATCATGTCTTCTGATGGTTTTAATGTTAAAGACTTTTGTGAGGCTCCTGAGCTTTCCAAAGTACAGGATCAGACCATTTCTAAAGATCAGTGGAGGTACACTGCCACATTCTTTGAGATACCTACTGCCAGCAATATTACTAAGGAAGTTTTAAAGAATACAGTCATAGAATATTTAGTGAACACTAAGTTATTAGAAGAACAAGCTGTTGATATTTTGACTCCAATGACTCATACACCCATAGCATATGACCTACCATCTCTGGAAAATCAGTCCCCTGAAAAAATTTCCTGGGAAAAATTCAACAAGGAACAGGAAAGACTAGAAAGAATTGAGAAATTCAAAATAGAACAAAATTATAAACTTGAACAACAAAAGCTTGAATTACAAAGGGAAAAACAGCAGCCACAACAACTAGAACTCCAAAGACTTGAACTGGAAAAGAAAAAAATAGAAGCTGCCATACCAGCTACCCCTACAACCTCTACTCCTCCATTCACTTTGTCCAAGAACATTTCCCTTGTACCTAAGTTTGACGAGGAAGATCCTGATGGCTTCTTTAGAACACCTGAAAAGACGGCTGATCACCTGAAGTGGCCCAAAACCGAATGGATTTGGCTTATTCAGTCTAAATTGTCTGGAAAAGATGCAGTAGTATTCTCAAATCTGGAACAATTGGATGATTATGATTTTGTTAAAAAGAGTATTTTGGATGCTTATGATATAACCGTTGAAGGTTACCGGAGGAAGTTTAGGAACTACATAAAACCTGACAAGAGTACTTACATGGAATTTGCTAGTGAAAAGCTAAGACTTTTTAAGAAGTGGTTAGAGGCAACACAAATGGAGTCCTTTGAAGAAATGGGTAATTTGATGGTCATGGAGGAGTTTAAGAGACGGTTACCGTTTAACATCATGACGTATATCGAAGAGGAGGAGGAGAAAGAATTGATGAAGGCTGCCTAACTGGCGGATTCTTTTGCCTTAATCCATCGATCACATGGGGCAAGGGACAAGAGTCGACCTCCTCTAGCAAAGTCCTCCTCTGGGTCCTCTAATCTTAACTCTAGTATTGGGCGTGGCAGGCAGTCCGAGACCATTTCTAAGTTTTGTAGCTACTGCAAACTCAGTGCAAAGAGCCAAACTGCAGAGTGGCGAAAACGAGCAAGAGCTCAAATACTGATGTAAAACCAGTTACAAATGTGTTGTGTAACTTGCCAAAAGATCCTTTCAAAGGCTTTATATCAAAGGGGACAGTATCCTTGTATCTAAAGAGTAAGAAATATGCCATAAACATACTTCATGATACCGGGGCTGCCCAGAGTATTTTGTACAAAAACAGTCTCCCTGGAGTTCAAAAGAAGTTCACTGGGGAAAAAGTTATCTTGCAAGACCTGTCTGCTAGCCCTAGTGTCAAGTTGGCTGAGGTATTTCTGTGTAGTAATATAGTTAAAGGGAAAGTCAAAGTGGCAGTAAGAGACAAGGAGCTTCCTGTTCAGGGTGTGAGTCTAATTTTGGGTAAACGACTTAGCAGGTACCTTAGTAACACCTAATCTTACTGTTGTAGACAAACCTCTGGTCGTAAGTCCAACTTCCCAGACAGATCAAACTCAACCACACATCTTCCCTGTCTGTGCAGTCACCAGAGCCCAAAAGTTAAAGGATGGTTCAACAAACCTTCAAAGTCTCCCCTCAGACCAACTCTACACAAAATTGATTTCGCAAGAAAACCTTATCACTGCCCAAGAGACTGATCCCACTCTTGCAAAATGTAGACTTTTAGCAGTGGATGACAAGCAGTCCTGTAAGACCCCCGGTTTCTTTTTCGAGGATGGTGTGCTTATGCGCCTATATCGTTCTCCTGAACTGAAAAATCTCGACACATGGTCTGATGTATATCAGGTTGTTGCATCAAAGTCTATTAGACAGTCACTGATGGAGTTGAGTCATGATGGTATAGCTGGTCACCTGGGTATCCTCAAGACCTATAAGAAACTTTTGAGTCACTACTTCTGGCCTGGTATGAGGAAGGATGTCACACAGTTCATGAAAACACGTCACACGTGTCAAGTTGTGGGTAAACCTAATGAGGTAATTCCATCGGCACCCCTAAAGCCCATTCCAGCCGTATCTGAACCATTTGAACGTACTGTCATTGACTGTGTCGGTCCCCTTCCCAAGACAAAGAAAGGTAATCAGTACTTGCTTACGGTAATGTGTTGTGCTACCAGGTACCCTGAGGCCTTCCCTTTGAAAAATATCTCAGCTAAACAAATAGTGAAATGCCTATTACATCTTTTTACCTCTGTTGGGACACCTAAAGAGATCCAGTGTGACTGTGGTACCAATTTCACTAGTGATTTGTTCAAGCAGATTCTCAAGGAACTCTATATTGAACAACATTTGTCTACTGCCTACCACCCACAATCACAGGGTTGCTTAGAAAGAGCTCACCAGACTCTAAAGTCCATGATAAAGAAGTACTGTCATGAAACAAAGTCTGACTGGGATGAGAGTATTGACTTTCTTCTGTTTGCTCTTAGGGAAAGTCCTCAAGAATCTCTTGGCTACTCACCTTTTGAACTTCTGTATGGATGTCAAGTCAGAGGACACATTAAAGTTCTAAAAGACAAATGGTTTTGTGACACATCCCATCCTAGCCAGTCTATCAGGCAGTATATCCACAGTCTTAGAGAGAAGATTTCTCAAGTCAGGAATACTGCAAAAGAGAATTTAAGTACAAATGAAAATGAAAGACACCTATGACAAGAACACTAAGTATTGTAGCTTTTCACCTGTAGATAAAGTACTGCTCATTCTCCTTGTTCCTGGTAACCCCTTAAAGAGTAAATTCTGTGAACCTTATGTTGTCAATAATAAACTATCTGAACATAACTATGTAGTGTGCACTCCCGACTGGCGTAAGGATACCCAGTTAGTCCACATAAACCTAATGAAGCTTTACCATCAAAGAAACCCAAAGGAGGATTCCACTATGTCTCCCTGTTTGTAATGCACCTGTGAGTGCAAAGTCAGAATGTCTTGAAGAGTGCTCTACTGAGCCGGAGACAGAAGTCACTGAAATTCCCTCACCTCTGACTAATCCTGAAAAGTCATATTCTAGCTGACCTAGATAGTCATCTTTCTTATCTTGCTGATTCACAAAAGGACTGTGAAAAAGGGATACTACTGGATTTCCCTGAAGTGACTTCTGACCTCCCAGGGTTTTGTAACGTGCTGATGCACAATATTAATCTTGTTCCAGATGCCAAACCCATACGCCAGCAGGCTTACAGAGTTAATCCTCTCAAGAAGGAGACCATGAAAAAGGAGGCTGACTTTTTATTGGAACATGATTTAGCAGAACCTAGCTGTTCTCCCTGGGCTTCACCATCTTTGTTAGTTCCCAAGCCAGATGGTAGCAGTAGATTCTGCACAGATTATCATACTCTGAATAGTGTAACCATTCCCGATTCTTATCCTCTTCCTTTAATTGATGATCTGGTGGACAGCGTGGGTCAGGCGCAGTTCATAACTACCATTGACCTACAGAAGAGATATTACCAGATAGGATTAACCGAAAGGGCTAAGCCTCTATTGGCCTTCATAACCTCTTTTGGACTGTTCCAATGTAATGTTATGCCCTTAGGTTTGGTTAATGACCCTGCTACCTTCCAGAGGGTCATTAACTATACCATACAGGATCTCCCAGGAAATGCAGCTTATTTAGATGACATTGTAATTATTTCAGATGACTGGGATGAACATCAGCAGAGACTCTGCTACCTTCTAGCAAGACTGAGAGATGCGGGTCTCACCATAAATCTTGCAAAGTCCACCTTCGCCCTTTCTGATACTTGATCTTTAACCTCCCTCAATCACTTGAACCAGGTACTTTAGTTCTCTTCCACCACGATGTACAAGGACTTGGAGGGGGAGATATTACGTTTGGACCTGCTTCATCCTGCCGACATGAAGTTTCACTGCTTCACTGAGCCGGATACAGTGGACTCGACTGGAAATGCTTCACTTCTCTCATTTGTCAAGAGATTCGAGTCAGTTTATTCCTGCCTACCAACATGAAAGCTTCACTGCTCTGCACGTACTTCGGTACATTTCCAGATTAGTCTGTAAAGGACGGCTACTCTCTGGACCTTCCACCCCTCGGTGTTGTGATTGTCGGAGACCAGTGCCTGATCGTCTTCTGGTTGTGTGCTGATGGCTGCACTGGAGAGGCTGGCTGATCTACCCATCTGGATAAGTTTTATCATTTGTTTTTTCTCTGTTCTTTATATCTTCAATATACTTGTACATGACTGTGAACTGACTGATACTTGATTATGTGGGAAGTTGAACACATAAGTTTCGTGATAAGAATATATAATGGTGGTGATGTACATAATTTAGATAAGTAAAAGTATTGTTTTAGTACAGTTTTCCTTTACCTACGATACTTTTATTATCTCATCTATTTTGCTGCGGTCACAAGTAAAGTCCAATGTCTTTACCACTGAAATCTTAGCCTATAATGAGATTCCTCATACTTGTGACCGTAATAATACATAAATATATATATATATATATATACAGTTGTCTGGTCGAGGCAGTTGTTGTATGGTCCAGGCAGTAGCCTTGCTACTGGTACCATGTAACCTAGTACAACCAGCCGAAAAGTCGGGTTGCCGGCGACTAATCAGCTCCCCTCACTAGTGTACACCTGTGAAATGGGTGCCTTGGACACCCAGGAGGATGAAAAACAAAACCACTCAAAGGGCAGATGAACTCCTCTGGAGTCAATGCCCATCCAATTACCTGCTGAATTGCAGGGCATGCCTCTTTAGCCAAAGGCTAGGAGAAGGAAAACTCTAATTTCAAACCACATGTTACCTTGCAGGTTAGGCCTTTTCAGGCAAAGGCTAGGAGAAGGAAACTCTAAATTCAAACCACCTGCTGCCTTGTAAGTTATACCTAAACAGGTAAAGGCTAGGCCCACTGCTTAGAACTGTGGTTTTGCCAGTCAGGAAGGCCATCCGTGGCAGCAAAACCAAATGGCCCAATCAACTATGATGACTATTCCACTCACAGAAATGGCCCCCAGTCCCAGGCAGCCTTTGAGTAGGCAGGGGGTGCTAAGAATCTCCGGGTATACTGATCATGCTAGAAGAGGAGGTGCGTTGCGGGTGGGCACAGTAAATGTTGGAACGATAGTGGGAAGAAGTGGAGAGGTGGTGATGTTAGGAAGGAGGGCAGTTGACTTGTGCTGCGTACAGGAGGTACAGTATAAGGGAACGGGATGCAGAATGTTTAGTAGGAGTAAGGAGAGGTACAAGTTCTGGTGGTCAGGGAAGGAAGGAAGGAACCAGAGGTGTGGGAATGTTGGTGAGGGAGGAGTTAGTCAAGGATGTGATAGAAGTGGAGAGAATGTCTGCAAGGTTGATGAAGGTTAAGATTGTAGTGGCGGGAAAGGTCTGGCATATTTTTTCTGCATATGTGCCGCAGATTGGTAGACCTGATGACGAAAAGAAGGCATTCTGGGGAAAACTTGATGATGTAGCATGAGTACCCAACTCTGAGGTAATGATCATTGCTGGAGACTTGAATGGACTCATTGGTACAGATCGGAGAGGATATGAGGAAGTTATGGGAGTCTTCAGCTTTGGAGAGAGAAATAGAGAGGGAGAGAGGATACTGGAGTTCTGCCAGGGTAAGGATTTGAAAATTATAAACACAACTTTCAAAAAGGAAAGAGAGAAGTTGATAACTTACAAAAGTGGAGGTGTAGAAACTCAAACTGATTTTATGCTGATGAGAAAGGAGCAACATATTAAAGTGAAAAGCTATAAAGTTATACCAGGTGAAGCATGTCTACCACAACATAGACTATTAGCTACAGCTTTGAGAGTGGAAAATATGAAAGGAAGAAAGAAGAGGAAGGGTGTTAAAAGAGTAAAGGAGTAGAAGTTGAAGGATGAGGAGATAAGACTACAATCTGAAGAGTATTTTAAGAGAAGAAATGAGAGACAGAGAGGCGATTGGAAACACTTCACAAAAATGTTTAAAATTGCAAGACAGATGAGAGCTAAATTTGTAAAGGATAAAAATGGGGAAATAAAAACTGATGAGGTGGAAATACTGGAAAGGTGGAAGAGGTACCTTGAAGAACTGTTAAATGAAGAAAATAATTATGAGATAGAAGAAATGGGAAAAGTTTAAGGACCAGTTGCAATGATAACAGAAGCTGAAGTGGGGATAGTCTTAAAGGAAATGAAGTCCGGGAAAGCTCCAGCCACAACAGGTATAACAGCTGACCTGATAAAAAAGGCTGGAAGTACTGGTGTAAAAGAATTGAGAAGGATTTTTAATAACATCTTAGTAGGAGGACAGCCACCTGAAGTCTGGAGAGATAGCTGGACAACGCCAATTTATAAAGGCAAAGGAGATGCCCTTCTGTGTGGAAAGTACCGAGGAGTCAGACTGTTGGAGCATGGAATGAAGATATTCGAAAAGGTGCTGGAAGGAAGGCTGAAGCAGATAGTGAAGATAGATACCCGACAGTTTGGATTTTGCGCAGGTAAATCCACAATAGATGCAATATTCATCATGAGACAGTTGCAGGAAAAGTTTCAACAGAGGAGAAAATGCTTGTACCATGTGTTTGTGGACTTGGAAAAAGCTTTTGATAGAGTACCAAGGAGAGTTATAGAGTAGGCCTTGAGAAGACAGAATGTGCCTGAGAGACTCATTGCAGCTGTCATGTCTCTCTATATTGATAGAAGATCAAAAGTCAAGACAATAGCAGGAACATTAGGAAATTTTGGAATAGGAGTTGGGATACATCAGGGGTCACAACTCAGTCCACTGCTGTTTAACATAGTAATAGAGGAGGCAACACGGGAATGTAGGGGGCAAGGCCCATGGGAATTCCTGTATGCTGATGACCTAGTGCTGACAGCGGAGACTAAGGAAGAAGTGGTGAATATGCTTCATAGAGGGAAAAATGGAATGGAGAAGAGGGGAATGAAAATAAATATGGATAAGACAAAGGTAATGGTGACAGGCAAGAAACCAGCAGAAAGAATTCAGTCAGGAAATTGGCCATGTGGATGCTGTGGCAGAGGAGTAGGAATGAACTCAGTGTTGTGCACAGAGTGTAATAAGTGGTGCCATAGAAGGGTTCAGGTCTGCAGAATTTGAGAGGAGTGCAAAATTTCCGCTGCCCAGCCTGCATAAGAAGAGAGGTGGAGGGAGATGAAGCAGAGGATGCGCTAGAGGTGAATGGGGGCACACTACAGGAAGTGCAGTAGTTCTGCTATCTAGGAGATATATTGGACTGCAAAGCAGGGGTGGAGAGATCAGTCAAAACAACAGTGGTGGCAGCATGGTTAAAATGGAAGGAAATAGCTAGCCTACTGGTCAACAAACACATACCACTGAGACAGAGAAGTAAAATATGAGGCCTGCATTAGACCAGTATTGATATATGGTGCTGAAACATGGGCTTTGACAGATAGACTGATGAATGTTCTGAAGAGTACTGATCGTAGAATGTTAAGATACATGGCAGGAGTGAGATGGATCAGTTGGGTCAAGGATTGTGTGGGTAAGAGTGAAAGTTGGACAACAAATGTGGGCAATTGTGTGCGTGTATGCGCCAACTCAAGATCGTGTAAGTAGAGTGAGAGAAGAGTTTTGGACAAATGTGGAAGCCTGCTTGGAAAAATTTGAAAGGAATGAGAGAGTGTTTCTGACTGGAGATATGAATGGAAAAGTAGGGAATGAGAAGGTGGATGGAGTGGTTTATGACTGGGTTGTGCCTGCAGAGATGGATGAGAATGGCAGTACTTTAGTGGACATTTGTGCTGGGAGGGGGTTGGTCGTAGCTAATACCCTCTTCAGGCACAAAATGATCCATAGGTATACATGGCGAGGGGTGAGAAGAGAGGACAGTGGAATGAATGAACGGAAGGCAATGACTGACTATGTGTGTGTGGATGAAAGGATGAGAAGATGTGTAATGGATGCAAGAGTATATACAGTAGGACCGGAAAGTATTGACGTTTTTTTGCCGGTGTCATTCTTTTTCGCGTTAAGTGAAGTAGGGTCAATACTACCCTCCCCTGTGATGCGAAATGAGCTGACGCTTTTTCAACGGGAGCTGGCAACCCTGCTTGATAGGTTTGGCACCACAGGAGCAGGCTCAGTAATGTTTGGGCAGCCACAG
>JAGKTI010042925.1:0-10040 GCA_018397915.1 Birgus latro
GCAACTGGCTCTTCACTTACTGACCCGGCACCGACCACGGACATGGACATGGAAATCATCACGACCGTCGCTGAGGTCCACCCGCTGCCGTCAGCAGCTGAAGGGGAACGGGCTGCCTCTCCACTTCCGTCTGAACATCGAGACGTTGAGGACCCTTCTCTTCCCCCCAGGTTCTTCCACCTTCTGCTGAGTGTGTGGACCTCTCATCAGCTGCTACACCTTCAGCTTCTCCCTCTCTGTCTGAGGCTGCCCTTGCTCTTCCACCTGCTGGGCCCCAGTCCACCTTGCCCTCAACACCTACTCCTGCCTGCTCATCGCTCGAATCGGCGACTTCCGACCTCATAGTGGCCCAGATCGAGCGATCTGTTTCGGAGGTGTTGGAGAAAATTATTGAGAAGAAGATGGGCTGTCCATCCAGCCTTCGTGACTAGGGAGACTTGGCTCTTTAAGAAGACCTTGAGCATGACTCAGAATATACTGACATCTCTGATTCTGATGATCAACCTTAAGTCTCCCCTGTTTTCCTGTGATCTTCACTTCTTCTCTTCCGGGGTTTGGTGTTGTCTGCTCTTTGCCTTTACCTGTCTGTCGTCTGCGCTGCTCCTGTCTTCCGTCTCTCCCCCCCCCTTTTTTTTTTGGTGTTTGTGCTATCTTTTTCCGGCTACTTCTCTGACGGGCTCCATGTTTGCTTGTGTCCCCACAAGTTGGGGCAAATATTCACACACACACACACACACACACACCACTAAAAACCATTATGCCATTCTCAACCACACACACAAGTACTTCCAGCCATTGCCTAGGATGTTCTTAAATGCAAGCTCATACATTAAGTTGACTTCACCCAAGTATGAAGCCATGCAACTAATAAATCAGACAATACAACCTTGGGAAGAATACAGTAGGGTTATGTTTAACCCATATTATGTATACAGCCCAGCTCCAGCCGTCTTTGTGATTTTCTCCATCGTATTTGTTGTATTACTTTTGGCCATGCACAGAATGCAAGCGAGAATTGCTAACCTTGAATCAGTGTTTAAGAACTGCTCTGTACAAGTGAGACAAACTGTGTAAATAGTGTATATACTGTACATATATGTTTTATACAAAATAACAAATTATGGGTTACACATAATATAGGCTTACTTTAATTATACTCTTGTATCTCATTTATATATGAATATATACAGCAAGTCCTTCTCATCTATATTGTATAACTGACTACATTAGACTTGCCATTGTATTATTTTAATATTATTATAATACAGTATATGTACAATTTTATAACTACAATGACTATATTATCCCAATTATGTAACTTGTACAATATTATATACTTCACTTAACTTACAAGCTGATTTTAATATGTATTAATATATTAAGGACAATATTTCCTGTCTTTGGTACAACAGTGGGCGTGACTGAGCGATATGTAGATATTATATAGGCATTAGTATACAGTATATCTAATAACACAATGTACAGGATGTAGTGTCTGATTTCACATGATATCTGTACACAGTCTTTTGTCCCAGATTATCAAGAATCCTAACATATGATGTTTCTCAAAATATCCTCGTAGTCTAAACAAGCAAGAAACTCATGATGTATTCAAACACGTGGAAGCCCACAGGAGATCGATTAGACACTACTACCTTACCTAAACATCCTTTCCCACCCGCATATAATGGCAGAGAGAAGCCGTTCACATCAGAAAGGAAGAGAAGGGGATAGAGAATGCCCGAGAGCACAATTAGGGCAAAGTAAGGAGAAAGGGGAGACTGGCCTTCACGCTAAGATCACTGTAAATCGCTATCAAGATAAATCTACAATAAAACTCAGTAACCCAAGAGTCCTGTAACTCACCTTCGTTGATAATACGTCTCACGACTTAATTCTGGTTGTATTAAAGAACCCATCATCGACTTCCCAACATGCACCACCGACCACGCTACCGAGACCTACCATGATAAGATTGGATCCAGTTTCAACATTACTAACAAAGAATCGCAGGAAACGGGAGAAAAATATTTATAGTCATCTTGGAATAAGGTTGATTTCATACTGTAAATGGACTTATAATGATGTCCTACTTGATGCATCTTCAATGACACCTTACCTGATACTTAGGAGCGATTTTTACCACGAACTATGGCTCCGTGAAAACCACACAAAATATTTATAGTCATCCTGAAATTGGGCTCATTTCAAGATGAAAACGGATTTTTAATAATAAATAACTTTATCTTTCCACTAGTGACACCTTACGCGAGATTTCTGGAGAGTTTTTCACTCGGATAATGCATTGCAAAAAAGGCAACACGAATATTTAGAAACATTCTGAAATCTGAATGACTTCTGACTGAAATCAAATTATTCATAAGAACATACTTGATCTTTCTTCATTGACACCTTACCTGATACTTCAGCTGCTATTGTTACTACGATGTATGGCTCCGTGAAAACAAGAGGGAAAATATTTATAATTATACTGAAATCAGGTTCATCTCTCTCCAGCAACTACCTTGTATTTCTTTTACTGACACATACTCTGATATCCTTGGTGCGTTTCTCACTACGAACAAATAATCGCAGAAAACTGAACAAATAGGTTTATAGTCATCCTGGATTCAGGTTGATTTCTAATTCTAACTGGATATTTTATAATAACCTTCATGATTATCCTTCAGTGACACGTTATCTTTTTTTTCTTTTCTTTTTATTCTTTTTTTTTTATGTAAGGAAAAAGGAACCAGAGGTCAAGGGCCCGCATACTGTTCCTTCCAAGAAAAAAGCAAAAGCAATTCAAAAGAAAGCCAAATTCAAGATCCGTTCATTTCGAGATGCCTGGACACACTGCGTTTTTAAGACTGGAGGTCATAGGAAGTAGGAAATACAGAGAGAAGACAGTTCTAGAGTTGACCAGTTGCATAAATGAAGGACTGGGAGTAACGGTTAACTCTTGCATTAGAGAGATGGACAGAAAAGAGATGAAAGTTTGTTGCTAGACGGGTACTACGTGCCCGTCGTAGAGGTGGAAAGACGCAAGCAGACATTTCAAAGGAACAGTGTCTGTTGAGTAGCGATAGAAGAGAGATAAAGATGCAACAGTGTAGCGAAAAGACAAAGGTTGAAGAGAATCAGTAAGAGGAGGAGAGTTAATTAGACGATAAGCCTTTGACTCCACCCTATTGAGAAGATCTGCATGTGGGGAGCCTCCCCACGCATGAGAGTTGTACTCCATACACGGTCGAATAAAACCCGTGTACAAGGTCAACAACTGTGCAGGGGAAAAAAAGTTCGGAATATGCTTAGCACACCTAATCTCTTGGAAGCAGATTTCACAAGAGATGTAATATGTTCTTTCAAAGACCAATCCCGAAAGAATGAAACCCCAAGCATATTGAAGGATGATGCAGTGGATAATTCTGAGGAATATTTTGTCGGGTTGATATGTATAAGAACTGAGTTGTTGATGCGTAAAAAATAACAAGATTATTTTTACCCCAATCAGAGATACGAGCCATGTCAGACATTAGGTGTGCCATAGCCTCATCCCTTTTTTGTTGAAGTAACTGCTGAGATGGACGTTGCGGAAACCGAATGGAAAGGTCAAGGGTGGAATCATCAGCATATGAGTGGATAGTGTTAGATGAACAGCTTAAAAAGTCATTGATGAATAAAAGGAAGAGAGTAGGTGATAGGACAGAGCCCTGAGGAACACTACTGTTGATTGGTCTAGGAGAAGAACGATGGCCGTCTACAACAGCGGCTATAGAACGACCAGAAAGGAAGCTTGAGATGAAGGCACAGATAGAAGGATAGAAACTAGGATGGCAGTTTGGAAATTAAAGATTTATGCCAGACCTGATCGAAAGCCTTTGAGATGGTAAAGCTTTCGCCAAAGTCCCGAAAGGAGGATTACCAGGAGTCTGAAAGGTAGGTGAGGAGATCGCCAGTGGAGCGTCCCTGACGGAACCCATACTGACGATCAGAAAGAAGGTTGTGACAGGAAAGATGCTTTAAAATTTTTCTGTTAAGAATTGACTCAAAATCTTTTGAGACACAGGATGTTAAAGCAATTGGACATAGTTAGAGGATTGGGAATGGTCACCCTTCTTTGGGACTAGCTCAATGAGAGCAAACTTCCAGCAGAAGGAAAGGTACAAGTTGACAGACAAAGGCGAAAGAGTTTACCAAGGCAGGGTGTAAGCACAGAAACACAGTTTTTGAGGACAACAGGAGGGACTCCATTAGGACCATATGCCTTGTTAGTATTGAGGCTAGTGTTGGCTGAAAATACATCAGCTGAAGAAATTTTAATGTCAGTCAAGAGGAAGTCAGAGGGGGAAAGTGATGGAGGAACAGCACCGGAATCGTCTAAGGTGGAATTGGAGGAGAAAGTCTGAGCGAAGAGATCTGCTTTATCAGTAGAAGAATTAGCTACAGAGCCATCAGAGTAGAAAAGAGGAGGGAAGGATGATGAGGTAAAGTTGTTAGAAAGGTTTTTGGCAAGGTGCCAAAAGGAGCGAGAAGAATTCGAGTTGGAGAGTTGAGAACATTTAGCATGGGTGGAATTATTTTTAGCAGAGCAAAGAACAGACTTAGCGCGATTCCGGGCATATGAATATAAAAGATGTGATTCAGGGGTGGGTTGGCTCCGGTACCTTTTTTAGGCCCTCTCCTTGTTGCGGACAGCATTAAAACAAGCGTGATTATACCAAGGCGTTCTTGTATTAGTCAGAGGATATGAGAAAGGAATGGATGCTTCCATGCCCGAGAGAATAACCTCTGTAATGCGCAAGGCACACTCAGATGGCTCACGGCCATAGAAGCAATAATTATTCCAAGGAAAATCAAAGAAGTACTGCCTGAGGGCCTCCCAATCTGCAGCTCCAAAGTGCCACAGACGGCGTTTCTTTGGAGGGTCCACAGGCCGTACAGGAGCGATAGGACAGGTTAAAGTAATTAGCTTATGATCGGAGAAGCCCAACGGAGAGCAAAGACTAACAGTGTAAGCAGAAGGATTAGCTGTTAGGAAAAGGTCAAGTATGTTGGAACTCTCTCCAAGGCGGTCAGGGATAAAGGTAGAGTGCTGTACAAGCTGCTCTAGGTCATTAACGGTAGAAAATATGTAGGCTTGTTCATCCGGTGGATCAGTGAAAGGAGAGGAGAGCCAAACATGGTGGTGAACATTGAAATCTCCTAGAATGGTGATTTCAGGGAAAGGAGAAATGGATAGAATGAGTTCCATCGTAGATGTAAGATAGTCAAAGAATTTTTGATAGTAGAATTAGGAGATAAGTAAACAGCACAGATATGTTTAGTCAGAGAAGGACAGGAGAGCGGAAGCCAGAGAGTAGTGAATTCAGAAGAATAAAGTTCAGGAACACGAGAGCAAGATAGGTCGTTGCGTACATATACGCAACAGCCACCTTTGGCTTTGAAATGAGAATAGACAGACTAGGAGGATACTGAAAAGAGTTTGCTGTCAGATGCCTCAGACAGCTGAGTCTCAGAGAGAAAGAGGAGGTGAGGTTTAGATTAGAAGAGATGGTGCTCAACGGAGCGAAAGTTAGAGGGACGGCCGCGAATGTTACAGAAATGAAGAAGGAGTGAGTCAGACACTAGTTCCAGGCAGCTCTGTGAGTTGTCACCGGGAGAGGGGCGGATGGTGAGGGCATTTATGGTCCCCTCCTCCCCCCGGGGGACTCTGAGGCATGATTTACGTGCGCCATTTTCTGTTTTATTACAAATTTTGAAAAGCAAGTGTAGTGTGATACATCAGGTGCAATTTTTACCACGAACGATGCACTGGAAAACCACACAAAAATTTTTTATAATGATCCTGAAATCGGGTTCATTTCTAGTCGAAAAAGAATTTTTAATAACCAATTACATTATCTTTCCACCAATGACAATGCATTGCGAAGTCGGAAAAAAAAGTCCGTTGTCATCCTGGAATCGTAATGATTGCTAATTGAAAACGAAATTTTCATAATAATCAATTTGATCTTTGTACAGTAACACCTTACCTGATCAATCAGGTGGGATTTTTATTTTTACCAGGGTCCATCGCTCCGTGTGAACTATTTACAAACTATTTATAGTCATCATAAAATCGGGTTCATTGGCAACGAAGATTTCATGATAAACTACTTCGTCTTTCCTGCATAGACACCTATCCTAACATGCTTGGTTCCTTTTTCAACAGTACGAACAAAGAATCGCAGAAAACGGGAGAAAAATATTTATAGTCATCCTGGAATAAAGTTGATGTCTTACTGTAATTTGACATTTAATAATACCCTACTTGATCCATCTTCATTGACACCTTTCCTGATACGTCAGAGGCACTTTTTACCAGGATCCAACCCTTCGTGTGAACTAGACACAAAATATTTATAGTCACCATGATATCGGGTTCATTTCTAGTCGGTAACGGACATTTCATGATAAACTACTTCGTCTTTCCTGCACCGACACATACCATGATATGACTGGTTCCTATTTCAACATTACGAACAAAGAATCGCAGAAAACGGGAGAAAAATATTTACAGTCATCTGGAAAAAGGTTGATTTCTTACTGTAAATGGTGATGATGATGATGATGATGAGATTCGCCAGACAGGTGAGGCACGGGCTCAAGGTGGAGAGCCCGTAAGTGATGAATCAGATGATAAAAGAAAGAGGAGCGTCCTCTGCATGGCGGCAGAGAGACGCAGACGTGAGAGAAGAAATTAGGAAGGTGGCGCCATGACTAGCGAGGCGAAGGGTAAGAGGAGACAGTAGAGAGAAGTGAAGAGACAGAGGAAAGAGCAACAATCTCAGCAGCAGTGTCTGAGAATGAGACACGCCTGACAAGACGGTTGTGAAGAGAGAGACGCAGAGAAAGAGTGGAAGGGCAGTCCAAGAGGTAGTGCAGAAGGGGCCAGTCATCAATTTGGTGACAGTAAGGGCACGGGTCAGGTTGCTGCCCAGAAATCTGGGAAAAGCAGGGGTGTCCAAGCCTGAGGCGGCGAAGACCCACTATGAGAGCGTTAGGGGTGTGGGGCGGGGCAACAAGCGGCTGGTAACGAGTTGCCCGCGCAAACCACGATGCTGATCGTGAGCCAGCAGCAACCTGATCCTCATGAGCCTCACGAATGAGCCTAATGGTGGAGGTGTAGGCTTTTCTCTTAACACTCGCGAGGCTGTGCCCTAAGGGAAAGGTTACAGTGGGGAGAGCAGTGGCACGCCGAACAGCAGCATCAGCTGCTTCATTGCCGCGGATACCCACATGGCTGGTATCCAATGAAGAGTGATGTCGGTGCCCCGGCGTGCAATGGTGTCAGCCACAACTAGAATGGAAGTCAGCAGGACTACATTTTCTTTGAAGTGCCGCGCACGAAGACTGAGCAGTGATGAGAGCGAGTCTGTGTGAATAATGAGGTGCCTATGGTGGTGTAGGCTGGCATCTCTAAGGGCACCAAGGATGGCGACAAGCTCAGTCTCGTACACAGAGGCTCCTGAAGGGAGCCTTCATGTCTTAGCACGGCCCTCACAGTAAAATGCTGCACCCGCTGAACCATCAGCAGTGACCGATCCATCAGTGTAGTATTCAGCAGCCCCCGGAACACGAAGAGACGCCATCCTTCTCAGTGCATCTTGCCGCAACAGTGAGGGCAGGGATGCTGTAGGGGAGGCACTGGAAGGGGCAAGTCCACGAATCACAGGGGGTAGCCATGGTGGTGGAGGCGAGTAGTCAGCATGAGGGAGGTCAGGGCCTCCCTGCAAGGTCTGAGTAAGGGCAAGTTTTTGAACAATTGCAACAACGGAGTGAGCCCAGTCCCTTCTTGAATGATAGAGATTCAGAGGCCTGTCGAGGGTACGCTGCAGAACAGCAGAGACAGAGAGCTGAGGCCTGGATCTGCAGAGCTGCGCAGCAACTGCAGTCGACCGACTCCAGACGCGATGTTGGAGAGAGGGAAAGCCACTTTCCAACCTCAGATTCTCGGCGCGCGTCCACATAGGAGCAACCAACATAACACGAAGTGCAGAGTTTTGCAGGACTTCAAGAGAGCGGACCTGCACACCGGAGAGTCCGACAAGACACGTTGCACTGTAGTCAACAAGTGACCGTATTGCGTGCGTGTAGAATGTACGTAGAGTACGAGGCAAGGCACCGAGACTTCTGTGAGAGAGAGCTTTTAGAGCAGTGATACGAGGGGCAGCCCTCTCTCGTAGGTACTTGACGTGCTTTGAGAAGATCAGGCGGCTGTCCAGCCACACTCCCAAGTATTGATGACTGAGAACTATGGCAATCTGTTGCCTTCCGAGTGAGAGGGGATGTTCGGGTGGACGCATCCCAAAAGGTAGGCATTTCGTCTTATCAGGGTTCAGTTTCAGGCCTAATTCACAGCACCTATCATGGAGGCGGGTTAGAGCAGTTGATGCATGTCTACAGCAATCCTTACGTGAGATGACGAGGACGAGATCATCTGCGTAGCAGAGGAGGGTGGTACCTCTGCCGAAGTCAAGCAACAGCAGCTGTTCGACAACCTCCCTGTGGCGTCCGGTACTGTAAATGGACTTTTAATGATGCCCTACTTGATCCATTATCAATGACACCTTACCTGATACTTCAGGAGCGATTTTTTAACACGATGCATGGCTCCGTGAAAACCACACAAAATATTTATAGTCATCCTGAAATTGGGCTCATCTCTTGTCAAAAACTGATTTTTGATAATAAATAACTTTATCTTTCCACTAGTGACACCTTACGCGAAACTTCTTGAGAGTTTTTCACCCCGATAATGCATTGCAAAAAAGACAACACGAATATTTATAGTCATTCTGAAATATGAATGACATCTGACTGAAATCACATTATTCATAAGAACATACTTGATCTTTCTTCAGTGACATCATACCTGATACTTGAGCTGCGATTATTACTACGATGTATGGCTCTGTGAAAAGAAGAGAGAAAATATTTATAGTTATACTGAAATTAGGTTCATCTCTATCCAGCAACTACCTTGTATTTCTTTCACTGACAATTACTCTGATTTGCTTGGTGCGTTTCTCACTACGAACAAATACTCGAAGAAAACTGAACAAACAGATTTATAGTCATCCTGGATTCAGGTTCATTTCTAATTGTAACTGGATATTTTATAATAACCTACTTTATTATCCTTCAGTGACACCTTATCTGATACGTCAGGTGCGATTTAACCACGAACGATGCACTGGAAAACCACACACAAAATATTTATAGTGATCCTGAAATCGGGTTCATTTCTAGTCGAGAAAGATTTTTTAATAATCAATTACATTATCTTTGCACCAATGACACCTTACTTGAAATATCAGGAGCGTTTTTCACCACGAAAATTCAAGGAAAAGTCGGAAAAAAGTATGTAGTCATCCTGGAATCGTAATGATTGCTGATTGAAAACGAAATTTTCATAATAATCTACTTGATCTTTGTTCAGTAACACCTTACCTGGTACGTCATCTGCGATTTTTTTTTTTACCAGGATCCGTCGCTCCGTGTGAACTCGACACAAAATATTCATAGTCATCATGAAATCGGTTTCATTTCTAGTCGGAAACGATGATTTCATGATAAATTACTTCGTCTTTCCTGCAGAGACACCTACCCTAATATGCTTGGTTCCTTTTTAAATAACACGATCAATGAATCGCAGAAAACAGGAGAAAAGTAATTACAGTTTTCCTGGAATAAGGTTGATTTCACACTGTAATTTGACATTTAATGATACCCTACTTGATCCTTCTTCAGTGACACTTTACCTGACACTCCAGGTGCGATTTTTACAAGGATCCATCGCTCTGTGTGAACTAGACACAAAATATTTATAGTCATCATGAAATCGGGTTCATTTCAAGTCGGGAATAGGGAATTCATGATAAACTACTTCGTCTTTCCTGCAACAACAGCTACCATGATATGATTGGTTCCTATTTCAACATTACGAACAAAGAATCGGAGAAAGAGAGAAAAATATTTATAGTCATCCTGGAAAA
>JAGKTI010042926.1:0-10040 GCA_018397915.1 Birgus latro
CCCTGTATTCGTCCTGTAAATCTTTGCTTTTTTTTTTCTTTTTTATAGCCCACTGTGATAGGTACTTTGTTCATTGTCCAGGCTCTGTTTCTGTGTTTCAGGAGTTAGTCTGTATGTTTTTGAGCCTCGTGTGTTTAATTTAGGGCCCTGTGTTTATTGTAGACCCTCATTTCGTTGTCTCTTTGTTGTTTAAGCCCTGTTTCAATGATATAGGAGCTTGGTTGTTCTATTTGGTGCAATTTTCCGTTGATTCAGTACTGTGTGGATCATCGCTGCATCCTTCAGTGATCCTTGCATATGCACAATGGGTTGCCAGATGCCTTCAGACACCCAGTGACTGTCCTTGCATACGGCTTCTTATCTAGGTGACTTATTGGTTTCTGTGTTTTACCTGTTTTCTGTGTAATGGTTTCTGTGAGTCGTTATCAGGAAGGCTTAATATTTGACTTTGTTTTTCTTTGTGGTGACTTTGACCTCGTATCTCCATGGCTTAATATTTTCTTTATTTTCTCCGGTTTTCTTTATTGTGTCGTGGTTCTTTGGGTCTTTACTATTGTCTTTAAGTTTAATTCCTTCCTTATCTTTATTTGCTTTATTTTCTCTGGTGGGGTCAGAGGGTCCTTATCTCCCAGGTTTGATATTTTATTTTTCTTTACTTCATTAACTTTATTTTTCTTTATTTTCTCTAGTGGTGTCAGTGGGTTCTTATCTCCACCTTAATATTTACGTTTCCCTGTCGGCCTGGCTCTGTGTCGCACCCAGGGAAGGCATTTATAAAGAGTCTTAGCTTGTCTCTGCCACAAACAAGTCTTCATATCAGTGAATTATGTCAAGAATAATTTTGCTTTGTGTTATATTAAGTTTTAGAATTTAATGTAGCTTGCCTTTGAAGTTTTTGATGCTTGTGTGAGTGAGGGTAAATTTATAAACAAGGACTTATATACAGGTCAGGGTTAAGAGAGTTTATAAATGTGGCCCTAGTCGCCTCACTGACCTCCTGTCTCCTCGCTCTCCTCACACACTCTCCTCTCCTCTCATTCTGCTTCCCTCTCCTCACGCACTCTCCTCTCTTCATTCTGCTTCCCCCTTATCACACACTCTCCTCTCCCCATTCTGCTTCCCCCTCCTCACGCACTCTCCTAACCTCCTTCATCCTTCCTCTCCTCACACTCTTCACTTTCTTCCCCTACCTCGCACTTTCCTACCTTGCCTTCTCACTGCCAAAATATGCTTCATACACTTTTTCCTCACTCGTTCCTGCCTCACCCTGCCTCACACCTTACCTGCCCCTCCAGTTCATGCCTGCCTGCTTTTCCTCCTGCTTCACTGCCTAACCCTGCCTCACACCTCCCTGCCTAACCCGTCACAGCCTCGTCGCCTCCACCCTCACTACCACCCCTTGCTTTCCTGATACCCATTCTCTCTCTCTCTCTCCCTTGGCGTTCATATAGACAACGTGAGAAACAAAGGAGTGACGTTCCCTGTAAACACATTATTTGAAGTGACTCCCCTTTGCCACCACGCCCTTAGAGAGAGAGAGAGAGAGAGGGAGAGCGTTGGGGGGAGGGAGCAAGAGACAGAAAAAGAGATAGACGGGGGGAAAGACACAGCGAAATAAAACCCTGAGAGAGAGAGAGGAGAGAGAGAGAGGGCAGGACCTTTGGAGACTTAGGTTTTAACTGAGACAAATAAATTCGTTGATCGGTTCGTTAGTGAGGCTGCGTTATCAGTAGCGAGGACCCAGGAAGATCATTCACCCTCTTCCCTGTTATTATCACTCTTCGTCTTCGGGATAGCATCGGAGGAGGAACTGGAGGAGGAGGAGAGTTAGGAGGACGAGGAGGAAGAGAGGGAGGTAGATGTCTAGGAGGAAGAGGTGGAGGGTTAAGAGGAAGAGAAAGAAGAGGGGGGATGGATATATTGAAGAGGAGGATGAGTTTTTTTTTTTATGGCAAGTAAATGACAGTGAGGAGAGAAAAAATTATGAGGAAGAGGTTTAAGAGGGAAGGAGGAGGAGGAGGAGGTGTTGGTGGTGGTGGAAGGGAAGATTTAAGAGGAAGAGAGGGAAGAGGAGATGAGGAAGAAGATAGAGAGGAGAGAGAAGGTAATGAAATGGGGATGTTTAATGGGGAGTGGATGACAGTAACGAGAGGGAGAGAGAGATGCGGAGGAAGAGGAGGATATTTAAGAGGAGGGGGAGAAGGGGGAGGGGTAGGGGGAGACGAGATGGGGGAGGAGAAGAGAGAGAGAGGAGATTCATAACGGGGAGAAGATGACAGCTAAGAAAAAGAAATAAATATGGAGAACAGGAGAAGAAAGGGGAGGGGGGAGTGCAGGAGAAGGCAGTGGAAGCGGAGAATGTTGGTGAGTAGATGGAGGAAGAGAGAGATGTAGCGTGAAGAGCGTCTCCCAGCGTGTAAACAAAGCGTGAGCCAGCCGGGAAAATATAACTGAAGGAGCGCCATGGATAGCTTCGGTCGTGAGGAGACTGTCCGGCCAGAGTGTCTACCTTGGAACTCGGGTGTTTTTCCAATAACATTACTATTATCTCATACCTTATCCCTCACCTCTCTTCATTCCACCTCCGCTCGTACCTCTCTTCATTCCACCTCCGCTCTTACCTCTCTTCATTCCACCTCCTCTCATACCTCTCTTCATTCCACCTCCTCTTATACCTCTCTTCATTCCACCTTCTCTCGCCTCTCTTCATTTCCTTTCTTTACCTTTCTTCCCTTGATTTTACCTCATACCTTTCTTCATTCCACCACCTCCCTTACCTTTCTTCTTTCCATTTCTTTCCATTTTCTCTCAGTACCTCTTTCCTCCACCTCTGACCTCTCCCTCCTCCTCCTACTTCTCCCCTTCCCCTCATCTTACATTCCTTTCTTACCTACCTCTCCACTTCCCTACCTCACCCCTCACTCAGTCTCGGATGTTTTATGCTCTTCATTCCAAACACGATTTTAGAGGAAGCCTTGGATTAACACACCCAAGCCCCCGTATCTTAATTTCAGCTGAATAAAATCGTCTGGGTCAGTGCCTATTAACTGCACGAGGATCATTGTGGCAGTTTTTGCTAAGTCGCAGTCTCCTATATTTTCCCAGACGGCATACCCCCAACAAGCACTATTTTATGAGGGCTTCAGCAGTCACCTGGAGTGCCCTGCTCTGAAGTGTGTCTGGTTCAGGGTCTGTGCTTGTTTTCTTTCTCGTGTATCTACTTAAATTTTCCTCTGTTGACCTCTTCAGCCTGATTTTGCATTGGCAATCCTTTCAGTGTGATGACGTAATTTTCCTAGTGAGCTTCCTAGTAGAGCTTCCTAGTAGAGAGAAATCAATGAAGCTTACATCTAACCCTTCCAGCTCGAAAATGCTCTCCAAAAGCCTAATAAAACCGGCAGGAAATAGTAAGAATAAGATTTGAAAAAGAAAAGGTATCGAAGTGAAGGAGTAAATTAGGCTACTTCGAGACAGCTTTCTTTAACTTGGGAAAAATCTCTCTCTTTCTCTCTTTCTCTCTCTCTCTGAAGGGTCGTTTAATACCATAGTTATCTCCTCTTCTTCGAAATCTCAAAAGCTGACTAAAATCGGCAGGAAATAGTAAGAATAATATAGAAAAATAAATCGCAGAGGAAGCTGTATTACGAAATCTAGAAAACCAGGAAAAACACGATTAGCAGTGATTTATCCGGAGAGGAAATGGAGCGTGGTGCATTTCACTGGGGATTTATCTATAACAAGCGAAGGGATTGAAGGCAGGCAGCATGCAAAAATCCCTCCTCTCAAAGAATATATATATAAACAAGAAGTCAAAATGGAGATCCGCTCATTTCGAGACGTCTGGACGCCTTAAGAAAATCAGAGAAAAAAAAAGAGAGGAAAAGAAAATCAGGATCATTCCCTTCGAGATGCCTGGATGCATTAATTAAATCAATGAAGAAAAGTCAGAATCAAAATCCACTCATTTCGAGATGCACTGACACATTAGCTTTGAAAGAGCGAGACACTTTTTTGACTCCTTTTATGGATTCAGGAAAAAAAAAAAAATGGGGGGAGGTGCTGGGGGGGAATCAAGTGAATGGTCCTTCCTTTCATTTGCTTTCTTCAGTCGTGTTGATGGTGTGTATTTATATGCCTGGTACTTTTTCTGATCCCTGGGGCAGCTCACCTCATGTTAGAGAGAGACAGAGAGATACAGAGAGAGGGGCGCTGCAAAGGCCTAGTGCGGTAATCTTGTGTATATAATTATCTAATGACTGGATGATCCAACTCACCCTTGTAAGAGAGGGGGAGGGGGTTGGGCCACAACGTAATTAACGCTAATAGTCGCCTTAATTTCTTCATTACTTCCATTAGCCAGGGATTAGGCTTCGGGGCCCGTAGTCTCAATTATTCTGAAGTTCGGTTTATATTCTCAATTATTCTGAAGTTTGGGTTGGGTATGGGATGGTAATGTTTTTTTATTTGTCTTCATTTAAATATCTAAAAAAAAGCCTCATATAGTTTCCTCTGCTCAATCTATACATAAGGATTTTAATTCATAAGTCTTTTCTCATATGGCCATCATATAATCTCAGCCACATTAAAATAATTAGATATATATATTTTAACATTTCTCTTACATATACCAAACACATCACAGCCATATTTTTTTTTTAGTTCGTAATATTTGTGATTATTTTTTTTTATTGTTATTAATTTTCACTCCAACATTTGCCAAACACTTCACAAATAAACTGAGATTAATTTTGTTTGACTTTCCTTCATTATATTTTCATCTTCACTCAAAAATTAGCTAATAACTTCACAGGCACCTTTTTTTTCGATTTTGTGTAATTGCTTATCTATACTCTGCCTTTTCGTATATACCAAACACTAAGCAAGGAAAATAAGAGTGAAATTAGAATAAGTATGACCAAGGAAAGTCACTTCTGGATGGCACAGCATGGAAAGAGGTATCGTTAATGAGTGGGGAAAGACAGACACATTTTTTCAATACTTTTTATCTTATACCCTTTTTTGTTTTCACTATTCCTTCTTCCCTCATATACTTTCCTGCCATATGAGGGAGGGCGGTATAGCATGGGATGAGGCGTCGTTACTGAGTAGGGAGGAAAACTTATCATCTAATCCTTTACTTCATATACTAGAGACAAACTTTTACTGTTTATTCATTTACCTGATAATACTTTCCAATCGTGTCTGGGGGGGTGGTGTGGGATGGCAAAAGGGGTCGTTACTGAGGAGGGAGAGGCACACGCATGCTCGTAATTCTTCTGCAGTGTTCAATCTGGCTCATCCGAACAAGGCGGGTTGGTTGGGAAGTCGGCATTCTTGAGTTGTATAAAAATTTGCTTTTCCTGTTTTTGTGTCTGATCTGGAATTTGAAAGTACACAGATGGCTTGGCTCGTAAAGGTAACCGTCTATTGTTTATCTCGCTGTCTGTCTGTCTGTCTAGCTGTCTGTCGGTCTTTCTGTCTGCCTGTCCAGCTGTCTATCGGTCTGTCTGTCTGTATCGGGCTGTCTGTCTCTCTATCGTCACAACCTACTTGATCCATAAAAGTACAACCACCTCGCCAGCTATTACCCCAACTCTCTCTCTCTCTCTCTCTCTCTCCCTCTCTCTCTCTCTCTCTCTCTCTCTCTCCCTCCCACCCCCCCCCCCCCCTACCNGTCTGTATCGGGCTGTCTGTCTCTCTATCGTCACAACCTACTTGATCCATAAAAGTACAACCACCTCGCCAGCTATTACCCCAACTCTCTCTCTCTCTCTCTCTCTCTCTCTCTCACACACACACACACACACACACACACACACACACATTTTACGTCTCTCCACATTTTATAGCCAGCCAGAGCAACATAGCAACTTAAATATAACTTTTTCCTTGCATGATAATTGGGAAACTCACTCAATAAGCAGACGGGTTTTTCAGGCTGGCAAACGAGCTGATTTTATGAGGTGAGGGGAGGTGGAGGCGAGACAGCGTGACAGGAGGGTTGTTTATGGTGCCTCATACCTGATACTCGCTTCCCTGTATCCTCCTCCTGATACCCGGCCTCCACGCACGTCATACCACACATCTACATATCATTTACTCACCTCATACTTCACACGTCTTGCCTCATACTTTGCACACGTCTTGCCTCATACTTTGCACCTCATGCCTTATACCTGATTCCTTACAATTTACACCTCCCATTTCTTTTCTCTTTCTTTCCTCTCATTCTTCACAGCTCACTTCTTCACACCTGCTTTCTCGTTCCATCTCACCATTCACATTCTTTTCCCCTTCTTGCATTTCCTCCATTTCTTTTTCAGCTTTTGCTATATTCATGTGTCTTCATTACTCATCATCTCTCTCTCTGCTTCATATGACCCTCTCTGTGTTTCTCATTCTAGTTCCTTCTTCTTTTCTTTCCACCATACTTCATTTCTTCCTCCTTTCACTCTCCGCCTGCCCCCTTCCCCGTCCCATCTCCACTCCTTTCCTTTTCACGCCACCTCGCCCCTTTCTTCGACATACCCTTTTTTTGTTACCCTTTTTCTGTTTCACGTTTCCCCTTCTCCTTTCCTCGTTTCTCCACCATACATCTCCTCTTCCGTCTCCTCCCTTCCTCCATCCCCTGTCATCCCCACTATTTTATTTCTCATTTCACTTTGTCCATCTCTTATCTCTGCCTTGTTTCACCCCCCATCCCCTCCTTTCCTCCTCCTCCCTTCCTCTATCCCTTATCACCTGGGCTAGGGGATAGGAAGGCAGGTAAGTAGGTAGGGAACGATTACCTGACTACAACTCTCTCGATAACCCAGCAGGTGAACTCGTCCCCATACACGTCCACCCAGTCGCCGAAGTGTACACAGCCATACATATCGACCGCACCCTAAGAAGCCGAGGGAAAAGTGCCGATCTCTGCAATAACGCCTTCATGTACACCCAAGGAGCCGAAGGAAATGTGGACGAACTTTCCAATAACAGCCCTCCGTTCTTCTAAATATTTCACCTCCTCTCATTTTGCGTTTGCTACCTGATGCCTTATTTCTTTTAAGTATTCCTTTATTTATCTCTCACTACAAGCGAATGGAGAGACGTGCAAGGTAAAGGAGTGTGCGAGAGGAAGCGATGTATGGAAATTGGGGAAGCAAAAAATAATAATAAAAATTATAATAATGGTAAATGAACCTGATGGATGAAGTGTGTACGAGAAGCACATAGCAAGGGTTTAGCATAGCCTCCTTTGCCACCTATAAAACGATGCTGAGAGAGGCGAGGAGGGGAAGGGGTGCGTGATGAATTTATGTCGTCATTTAAGGGCGAATTTCAAAACGTTAGGCGAGCCACACACGATGGATGAAATGTACAGAATGAATCACTAAAGGTGTTACGCAGCCTCCTTTTCCCTGAGAGAGGCGAGGAGGAGGAGAAGGGGTTCGTGATGTATTTATGTGGTCATTTAAGGGTGAATTTCTAGGCGTCTCGAGAGCCACACACGACGTATGAAATGTGGCGAGGGGAAGGCGCGTTGAGGAGAGTCCGCGCATACCGAAGCGGGGCCGCGTTACGTGGCTACGCTCTTTTTATCAGCACCGTATCGTAAATTCGTCGAACAAAGACACTGGGGCTACGTGCTAATATTTACTTGTCACACCGGGTCGCCCTCTGCTAACTCCTGTGCTAATTTCACCCTTATAACCCTCTGCTTTAGGGGTGAAAATTGATTCAGGACAAGGGGGGTTAGGCACCGTTGTCATTAACATCGGTCTCCAGTATATTTGGATGATTTGGTTAATAAAAATGACAGTCTATCCAAAACGCCAGGGGAACATGACTCCTGTAGCCCCCTGACGTAAGGATCAAGATTTTTCGTTGGGCGTGCGTGATAAGCCTTAAAGGTTGCGTTCCGTGTTGGAGGATGGCACATTAGGGAAGATAATAAATTACGGCAATTAAAAGTTATAGCCGTAGTGGCCCAGAGTTGTATATTGTGCACGAGATAGTGAGAACCACGCCGACGCCACGCTGCCTTATACTCTGACTTATACTTCACCTTATACTCTGCCTGACACTCCACCTTATACTCTACCTGATGCTTCACCTTATACTCTACCTGACACTCCACCTTATACTCTACCTGATACTTCACCTTATACTTAACCTGATATTTCACTTTATACTTAACCTGATACTTCACCTTATACTTAACTTGATACTTCACCTTATACTCCACGTGAGACTTCACCCTGTACTCCATATTGTCTCATGCTCCACCTGATGCTTCACTTTATGCTTCACCTCACCTCATACTCCAGCACACTCCACCTCTTACTCCACCACACTCCACCTCATATTTCACCTCAATCTACCTCGTATTCCTCAAGCTCCACCTCATCCACCTCACACTCCACCTATTTCCTCAGAACATTCCACCCACCACCCCCACATCACTCTCTTCAACCTCTCCTCCTCCACATTACTCTCTCTCTCTCTCTCTCTCTCTCTCTCTCTCTCTCTCTCTCTCTCGTCATAAAACAATATATATTAAAACCCGTATTCTCGTCGGTTAAGGAAGCTCCCTAATACCTACTCCTAAGCGATTTATTTTGTTCATTACATCTGACAGTCCTGTTCGGTGTTATATAAATCCGCCCAACATCACCATACTCTTCATAAATAACATACAAAATTGACCAGCCATATCCAAAAATAAATCGCAAAGGAAGAGGTGACAGGGAGCCTCCTTGAGCTGCGAGAATACGGGGCACTGACTGAGCCGTCCCCAGAACACACAACAAATGGAATGCTCAATATATAGGCCACTGTATAACGTCAGCCCTAGCAAAATGTACGGGAGGGAGAGGGAGTCGGAGGATGAGATGGAGGGATGGGGTGGAGAGGTATATGAAAGAGGGGAGTGTAAGCTGAGGGGAGGGCTGTGAAATGGCAGGGGACAGGACGATATGGAGGCGATTTGTTTGTGGCCACCTCTTACGGGATTAGAGCGTCTGGCTATAGAGAGAAAATGTACAGAGGTATGGTGGAGGGAATGACAACACAAGCCTCGCCCACCGCCACACCTGACCCACTCCGCCGCACCTGACTCACTCTTGGCGCTGCTATTGGGCGGCTGGCTACCTGAGAGATGAGTTATGATCACCTCTCATATCTGCCACACGTTCATTGGTCCAGCCTCACCCAATCCCCGCCCCTCCCTCCATTGTGCTTTGCTGCTGATTAGACTCTCGTTTGTACCCACCACATACTCCATTTTGTGGTTGGTGGTGATGATGGTGATGGTGGTGAAGATGGTTGTGATGGCCTGGGCTGTTGGTGGTGTGGTGATAGTGAGGGTGGTGATGATTGTAATGGAGGTGGTGATGATGATGTTGAAAATAGTCCCGAGAGTTGAACTCAAGGTTTTTCACTTGCGAGTTGGATATGCTAACCACTGCACCCTAAAGAGAAGAGAGGTGAAATGATGAAGGGAGTCGTGTGGTGAGGGGAAGGGAAGAGAGGGGACGGGGCAGAGGGGAAGGGAACAGGGGTGGGGGTGACAGGTGCGGGGAAGTAAAGGAAGAAAAAGGGAGAGTGGGAGGATTAGTGTGATGGGGTTGAGAGGAATAGAGGGTAGGAGGGAGAGAGGAAGGGATGGGAGAGGTGAGATGAGAGGGTAGGGAGTGAGGGGAAGAAGGGAGAGAGGAGGCAAGGAAGGGGAAGGGAGGGAAGTGGAGGAAGAAAAGGGGTATATACCAGATAGGCAGAAAGGAACAGAAATAGCGAATGGGAGGGGAGGGGAGGGAAAGACGATAAAGGAAAGGGAGGGACGTGGAGGGAGGTGAGGGGAAGGGAGAGAAGTGAGGGGAAGGGAGGGGGGTATGTAATTTTTAGCAGTCTTTGGATACTTTTCTTTAATTAGAGCCACGAAAACCAAAAAAATCACTGCCCTATTGATTTCCTAATGCCATTCTCTACAGGGCCTGGGGAAATGGTTCATATTCTCTCTCTCTCTCTCTCTCTCTCTCTCTCTCTCTCTCTCTCTC
>JAGKTI010042927.1:0-10040 GCA_018397915.1 Birgus latro
GTGTGTGTGTGTGTGTGTGTGTGTTTTATATATATATGCATGAATGTATGTATGTGTATTTCTTATTTTTAGGTGTCTGACTCTGAGCATAGGCTTCATATCCGGTTCTCAAGGCCCAGTAGTCCTGCAACATTCCATCCACCTCCACATGTCACCACTTCGGCGCTAACACCCATCGTCCATATTGGATACATGCTAGGGCTGTATCATACAGAGCTGGCGTACTGGTATTATCGGGGATATTTTTATGACATGTCGTCGGGCCTTCTGACAGATCAGCAAAGTCTGCTTTAATGAAATTCAAATCCTTAAACTGTTCCCTGCCCCAGCCGGGATTCAAACCTAGGTCCATTAGGACTGCAGGGCATCTTTACCGATTCAGCCACCGGCCCCCCCACCTGTATGTATGTATGTGCATTATGTGTGTATGTATATGTATGTACTGTGTGTGTGTATGTGTATGTATGTGTATGAGTATGTATGTATATATATATGTATGTATGTATATATGTGTATGTATGTGTATATATGCATGTATGTGTGTATTTATGGTGTGTATGTATGTATGAATGTATGTGCATATTTGCACGTGTGCATGTATGTATTTATGTACACATGTATGTACGTGTATGTATGTATGTGTGTGTGTTTGTGTGTGTTTGTGTTTGTGTGTGTTTGTGTATGTGTGTATGTGTGCACATGTCTATGTATATATATGTGTATGTATGTGTATGTGTATGTATGTATACATGTGTATGTATGTGTATGTATATATATGTGTATGTATGTATGTATATATATGTGTGTACAGATGCATGCCTATGTATACATAGCTCTGTACTGTATGTGTATATATGTATGTATGTAGTGTTTATATTGCATGCGCGTAGTGTATATGTATGTAGTGTATGGACTATGAGTCACAAAAGTTTCGGCGCACAGGGGGTTCGATGCCTACGAAAAACATTCAATCAACTGCTGACATTACCAACGTCTCACTGTGTATGAGCAATGTCTGTTTATATAAACATAACATTTGCTATATGTTTACAAGAGGATATTGCTAGTTGGCGATATATGACACCTCCCGACATCAGAGCTACCAATGTGCGGAAGGCTGGACAATAATCTTTCAGTGACCTTCGTTCTGTGGTCCCAAATGTTTCATGCATATTGTGCATTTTCATTGCGTGCTTTTATGACCCATAGTATATCTGCGCTGTTTACTTATCGCCTAATTCTACTGACTACCAAAAATTCTTCGACTATCTTACTTCTACGATTGAACACATTCTATCCATTTCTCCTCTCTCTGAAATCTCCATTCTAGGAGATTTCAATGTTCACCGCCACCTTAGGCTCTCCTCTCCTTTCACTGATCCACCTGGTGAACAAGCCTACACCTTTTCTATCCTTTCTGACCTATAGCAGCTTGTACAGCAGCCACCCGTATCCATGACCGCCTTGGAGAGAGCTCCAACATACTTGACCTCTTCCTTACAACTAATCCTTCTGCTTACACTGTTAATCTTTTCTCTCCGTTGGGCTCCTCCGATCATAACCTTATTACCTTAACCTGTCCTATTGCTCCGGTGCGGCCTGTGGACCCTCCAAAGAAACGTCGTCTGTGGCACTTTGGAGCTGTGGATTGGGAGGCCCTCTAGCAGTACTTCTTTGATTTTCCCTTGAATGATTATTGCGTGTGCCTTACGCATTACGGAGGTTATTCTCTCGGGCATGGAAGCATACATTCCTTTCTCCAATCCTTTGTCTAATGCAAGAAAGCCTTAGTTTAATCACGCTTGTTCTAATGCTGTCCGCAACAAGGAGAGGGCCTATAAAAGGTACCAGAGCCAACACACCCCTGAATTACATCTTTCTTACGTTTCTGTCCGGAATCGTGCTAAGTCTGTTCCTCGCTCGGCTAAAAATAATTTCATCCGCACTAAATTTTCTCAACTCTCCAACTCGAATTCTTCCCGCTCCTACTGGCACCTTGCCAAAAGCCTTTCTAACAACTTTACCTCATCATCCTTCCCTCCTCTTTTCTACTCTGATGGCTCTGTAGCTATTTCTTCTACTGATAAAGCAGATCTCTTCGATCAGACTTTCTCCTCCAACTCTACCTTAGACGATTCCGGTGCTGTTCCTCCATCACTTCCCCCCCTCTAACTTGCTCATGACTGACATTAAAATTTCTTCAGCTGATGTATTTTCTGCCATCACTGGCCTCAGTACTAACAAGGTATATGGACCTGATGGAGTCCCTCCTGTTGTCCTCAAGAACTGTGCTTCTGTGCTTACATCCTGCCTAGATAAACTCTTTCGCCTTTGTCTGTCATCTTGTACCTTTCCCTCTTGCTGGAAATTTGCTTTCATTCAGCCAGTCCCAAAGAAGGGTGACTATTCCCAACCCTCTAACTATTGTCCAATTGCTTTAACATCCTGTGTCTCAAAAGTATTCGAGTCTATTATTAACAGAAAAATTTTACAGCATCTTTCCTGTCACAACCATCTTTCTGATCGTCAGTATGGGTTCCGTCAGGGACGCTCCACTGGCGATCTTCTCACCTACCTTTCAGACTCCTGGTCATCCTCCTTTCGGAACTTTGGAGAAAGCTTTGCCATTGCACTTGACATCTCAAAGGCTTTCTATCAAGTCTGGCATAAATCTTTAATTTCCAAACTGCCCTCTTACGGCTTCTATCCTTCTATCTGTGCCTTCATCTCTATCTTCCTTTCTGGTCGTTCTATAGCAGCTGTTGTAGACGGCCATCGTTCTTCTCCTAGATCTATTAACAGTATTGTTCCTCAGGGCTCTGTCCTATCACTAACTCTCTTCCTTTTATTCACCAATGACCTTCTGAGCTGTATGTACATCTAACCCTATCCATTCATACGCTGATGATTCCACCCTTCACCTTTCCATTCGGTTCCCGCAACGTCCATCTCAACAGTTGCTTCAACAGACACCTAATGTCTGACTTTACTCGTATCTCTGACTGGAGTAAAAATAATCTTGTTATTTTTAATGAATCAAAGACTCAAGTTTTTACACCTATCAACTCGATATAGTCTCCCACAGGAGTACCCACTAATGTTTAATAATGTCCAGCTCATCCTTGAACATGCTTGGGGTTTCATTCACTCGGGATTTATCTTGGACGGAACATATTACATCTCTTGTGAAATATGCTTCCAAGAGATTAGGTGTGCTAAGCCGACTCCGAACCTTCTTTACCCCTGCACAGTTATTGACTTTATACACAAGTTTTATTCGCCCCTGTTTAGAGTACAACCCTTATGTGTGGGGAGGCTCCCCACATACAGCTCCTCTCAGTAGGATGGAGTCAAAGGCTTTTCGTCTTATTAACTCTTCTCTTACTGGTTCCCTTCAACCTCTGTCTCTTCGCCGCACTGTTGCATCTCTATCTCTCTTCTATCGCTACTTCAACGGCCACTGTTCCTCTGAACTGTCTGCTTGCATCCCTCCACCTCTACGACGGGCACGTAGTACCCTTCTAGCAACAAACTCTCATCCCTTTTCTGTTCAGATCTCTAATGCAAGAGTTAACCGTTACTCCCAGTCCTTCGGTTATGCAACTGGTCAACTCTGGAACTGTCTTCCTCTGTTTTTTTTTCCTACTTCCTATGATCTCCAGTCTTTCAAACACAGTGTGTCCAGGCATCTCGAAATGAACGGATCTTGAATTTGGCTCTCTTTTGTATTGTTTGTTTTTCTTGGAAGGAACAGTTAGCGGGCCCATGGCCTTTGGTTCCTTCTTCCATGCATTGAAAAATGAAAGTATATTTGGATTTATGTATGTATGCTTTTTTATGCAAGGAAGAAGGATCCAAAGGCCAGGAGCCCGCAAATTGTTCCCTCCAAGAAAAAAATAAAAACAGGATAAGAGAGAGCCAAATTAAAGATCCGTTCATTTCGAGATGCCTGGACGCACTGTGTTCGGAAGACTGGAGATCACAAGCAGTAGGAAATACAGACACAGCGAAACAGTTCTTGAGTTGACCTGTTTCATTCATGAAGGACTGGGACTAACGGTTAACTCTTGCATAAGATTTGGGCAGAGAAGGGATAAAAGTGTGTTGCTAGACGGGTGCTACGCACCCGCTGTAATGGTGGAGAGATGCAAACGCACAGTTCAGAGGAGCAGTGACCATTGAAGTCGTGACATAAAGATGCAACAGTGCTGCGATGAGACAGAGGCTAAAGGAAGCCAGTAAGAGGAGGAGAGGTAATGAGACGAAAAGCCTTTGACTCCACCTTGCTGAGAAGAGCTGTATGTGGGAAGCCTCCCCAAACATAAGAGTTGTACTCTTCACAGAGGCAAATAAAACCCGTCTATAAAGTCAACAACTGTGCATGGATGCAGAAGGCACGGAGTCTGCACAGCACACACAATCTCCTGGAAGAAGATTTTATGATAGGTAATAATGATCTTTACAAGACAAATCCTGAGAGAATGAAACCCCAGGTATGTTTAAAGATGAAGCAGGATTGAGCTGGATATTGTTAAAAATTAAAGGGTACTTCGGTGGGAGATTTTGTCTAGGTAATATATGTAACAACAGAGTTTCTGATGTTATTAAAAACAACAAGATTACTTTTATCCCAATCAGAGATATGAGCCAAGTCAGACATTAAATGTGCCATAGCCGCATCCCTTGTTTGTTGAAGTTACTGTTGAGATGGACGCTGCGGGAAGCGAATGGAAAAGTGAAGGGTGGAGTCATCAGCGTATGAGTGGATAGGGTTAGATGTACAGCTTAGGTCATTGATGAATAAAAAGAACTGAGTTTGTGATAAGACAGAGCCCTGAGGATCACCACTACTGATAGCTCTAGGAGAAAAATGGTGGTCGTCTACAACAGCAGCTATAGAACGACAGAAAAGGAAGTTAGAGAAGGCGGCACAGATAGGAATGAAACCGTAAGAGGGCAGTTTGAAAATTAAAGATTTATGCCATACTCGACCGAAAGCCTTTGAGATGTCAAATGAAATGACAAAGCTTTCGTCAGTCCCGAAAGGAGGATGACAGGGACTCCGAAAGGTAGGTGAGAAGATCGCCAGATGAGCGTCCCTGGCGGAACCCATACTGACGAACAAAAAGAAGGTTGTGATATGAAAGATGCTTTATATTTTTTTTTGCTAAGAATAGACTTTAAAACTTGTGATAAAGAGGATGTTAAAGCAACTGGGCGATAGTTAGAGGGCTAGGAATGGTCACCCTTCTTTGGAACAGGCTGAATGAGAGCAAACTTCCAGCAAGAACGAAAAGGTTCAGGTTGATAGAGGAGAAATGAGTTTACCTAGGCAGGGTGTAAGCACAGAAGCACAGCTCTTTAGGACAACAGGAGGGACCCCATCAAGCCCATATGCCTTGTTAGTAGAGACCAGTGATGGCAGAAAATACATCAATTAAAGAAATTGTAATGTCAGCCATGACGAAGTCAAAGGGGGGAAGTGATTGAGGAACAACACCAGAATTGTCTAAGGTGGAATTGGAGGAGAAGGTCTGAGTGAAGAGTTCTGCTTTTCAGTAGAAGAAACAGCTACAAATCCATCAGAGTGGATAAGTGGAGGGAAGGATGATGAGGTAAAGTTGTTAGAAAGGTTTTGGCTAAGTACCAGAAGGAGTGGGAAGAGATTTCAGAGCAGTTAGTATGAATGAAATTATTTTTAGCAGAACGAAGAACAGACTTAGCACTATTCCAGGCAGAAATATAAGAGATGAGATTCAGGAGTGGGATGGCTCCGGTATCTTTTGTAGGCCCTCTCCTTGTTGTGGACAGCATAATAACAAGCATGACTAAACCAAGGCTTCTTGGCATTTGTCAAAGGATATGAGAAAGGAATGTATGCTTCCATGCCCGAGAGAAAACCTCTGTAATGCGCGAGGCACACTCAGATGGCTCCCTGCCATGGAAGCAATAATCATTCCACGGAAAGTCAAAGAAGTACTGCCTGAGGGCCTCCCAGTACATGTGTGCATGTATATATGTGTGTGTATGTGTATGTATGTGTATGTGTTTATGTGTATGTGAGGTATATCAAAAAGTTTTTCTTACAGTGGCTTGAGTCCCGCATTGACAAGGCCTTTGTAGGGAACAAGGGAATTAAGCTGGAATGGGCAGAGGTCGTGGACTCTGCAGCACTGGTCAACCTTCCAGTGCCTCCCCAGATGAGAGAGAGAATCCGCTTTCTGTCCGTATCCACACCAAACCGTACCTGCGGGCATGGGAAAATACTGTACATCATATAATCAAGAGTTGCCTTCTATTTTTACGTATGTATTAACTGTTTTTCCGCAAGCTCATTTGACCGTGAATCCAGTGGTATGCAGCTTGAGTTGCCCTTGTACAATCCACCATCTTCTGCGGGTAAGGGTAGGAAGCTGAAGGACACTGCCAGACACTTCAGCCATCGGGCCCTATAGGTGCCATTATGTGGAAGCGTCCCTTTCCAGCACCAGTATAGGATGGAAAAGACAACTTGGGAGGAGGAAAAAAATAATAAACAAATGACATGAAATTACAACGAAACGGTAAAAAAAAAAGGGAAAAAGAGACGGAGAGAAGACAGAGGACAGACGGGAGAGAGACAGAAGGGAAAGAGACTGAAGGGAAATGACAGATGGGATATGAAAGAAGGGAAATGACAGATGGGATATGAAAGAAGGGAAAAGACAGAAGGGAAAGAGTGGCGTTCACCAAGCCACTGACCACTTTGGCTGACAAGGGGTTCTGTGGTTGAACCAGTGTCGCATACTAGTATGCGTGCACCCGATCGGCTTAAGGCGGGCCGATTACACTTGGTTCACAGACTACACACACATCCAATGCCACTGCAACACAATTACACTCACAAGCACTTCTCACCCTACATACAGTCTCTACCAGACAGCCTAAGCCACTGGGTAGAGATACATGGCTGTATCGTCCCTGCTTCTAAAGCGGAGTAAAATCGTGAGGAATTGACAAGGATTAACTCCAGGCAAAATAATTTTGAACATGAAACGAATCGTCTGGACAGAGGAAGTTATATAATTATATGACGCTAACACCACATTCCTAAGTCGAATAAAATCGTCTGGATATAGCTAATATAAATTGTCTGCGGTAAATGAATAATGTTCTCTGTACGTGGCAAGGAAAAATAATACAATCTAAGGGTCGTACTGTTAAGTGACTGGGAGGTTTCTTAACACCCCTTCCTTAAAGATTTTATCTGCCCATCAAACGACGATGTCCTTTTGTATGGTACCATACTGATACAAAACATGCAGATATCAAAACAACATACTTAACCCAGCATACATTAGAGCGTAAAGGTGTTAAACAAAACTAAGCGCTAAGGTAGAGGTGTTAAGAAGCCTCCCATGCCACCTCAAATTCAACAATAATTCTACTCACCAGGCGCTATGAACTCCCATATGGCTGTCAGTACCTCTTGTGCCGAAAGTGGCACCTCCCTACCCATATCCACATTCACGGCTCCGAGGCTCATGCAGTCCTCCACCACGTCAAGGAACTCCTCCACCTGGTGCAGGGCAACCTCCACGTCTACCTGGTTCCTCCACTCCTCCATCTGACGCCTCACGTCTTCCTCACTCCTGTAAGATGATGGTGATGTGAGAGGAGAGAGAATGAGGAATAAGTCGAGAAAGAAGTTAATTTAATATGAGACGAACTAAAAAACATGTGGAGAGGCTTAAAGGATAGAAGAAGTCTAAGAATTTGTGACGAGTCACTTAGACAATGTGCGCACACGGTCCTGCGAGTTTGTGCAAACAGGCCTGCGAGCGTAAACAGACAGTTCCTGTGAGTGTACGCTGATGGCTCTGGTCCTGCGAGTTTGTGCAGACAGGCCTGCGAGTGTAAACAGACAGTTCCTGTGAGTGTGCGCAGATGGCTCTGTAAGTGTGCGCAGATGGCTCTGTAAGTGTGCGCAGATGGCCCTGTAAGTGTGCGCAGACGGCCCTGGGAGTGAATATGTGAAGACAGCCTTAGTAATGACTGCTGGAAATGTTTGGAAGCAACCTTGGGACTGAATGTATGGAGACAGCCTTGGGACTGAATGTTTGGAGACATTCTTGGGAACAAATGTGTGGAAACAGCCCTGGGAATGAATGTATGGAGACAGCTTTGGGAATGTGTAATGACAGCCTTGGAAATGTGGGTACAGAGTCTTAGGCATGTGGATGGGGGAAATTTATAAATATTTAACCCAGTACGCATCCTTCTCCACGTTCCCCTGCTCTCTCTGCTCTGTTATCTGACAATCCTAATCCTCCACATTTATGTTAACGAAGGTGATGTGGAGGATGCATTGGCCCCTACTTTGTCTGAACGTGAACCCGGTCGACTGCTGACTGGAGATGCCCTTCTGCACTGCATCGTCTTCCAATCTAAGAATAAGGAGGTAGACGAAGGAATTTTTTATAATCGCGTGATGATGTGTTTAGCATCGCGGAGTCAATTACTTTAATTTAAAAAAAAAGTTTTAGAACTGTCATTTATGAAAAAAAAAATTCATGAAAAATTGTAGCCTGACCTAACGGAACATGGAGAAATCTAAATTATAACTTAACCAATGATTTTTACACAGGAACAGTAACCAGTACACCTGATATTTACTGGCGGCAGAAATAAGAGACAAGTAAAATAACTCTGAAATATTAAACGATCCAGTAACAAGCATATAGTACTATTTTAAGCCTCAACCCCGTTTTTTTAATTTTTTTTAAAACCAGATAACCATCATACTTTTATGCAGCATGAGAGAGACGTAATGAACAGGTAAATCAAGTCTATGTCCAATCTTCCCAGATGGAAGAAACTATTCTTAGCTCAGTAAAATTATCTGATGGTAGCAAGAGTGAAATATAAATGTTGTACTCGAGAAGGGTTAATGCTGATTTACGCCTGCATACTCTGGCTATCAGATACTTCCAGCAGTGTCGCTCCCTGCTCCATTTTACTACAACTGATTCCATAGTCAAGGCTCTATACTCATTCCCAACCCTTCCTGCCCGAGGTCAATGTATTTACTTTTTGCTGCTACCAGACTATTTCATTCAGATTAGAGTGTCTGAGCGGTGAACGGGCTAAGGAAGGTTATATTTAATCCCACCAGTTTGAAATCTCTCCTGAGCTGAATAAAACCGTTTGTAGATGAATTTATAATCGAATGTCATCGAACTGTAACGAAATAAAGATCAATAGGCCTTTCAGTCGTTTTTTTTTCAATACGTCTTCTATTCACTTTCTACCACTTTCGCACTTTCTCTTTCCCTGTTCCGTGGGTCCTACCTCACCAAATCATTTGGTGGTAAGAAAGTTTAGGGGAGGGATTTCCTTAATAACCCATTTCCACCGTAAGTTAAGATCTATTTTTCTACAGGAAGATGCTGGGACAAGATTTAGCACACACTTTCCTACTTCTTCCTGCAGAAAACAAGGACCTCCTGCAACTTCCCCAGCATTACTACGATTTGTCTTTGTCGAAGGAGCAGGAGAAATGCGGGGACTTTTCTGTCCTTCCTGTAATAAACAGTTACGTGAGGAAACCCATTGTTAGCTTGGTGAACCTGACCCCCGGAAGATTAATTATGTACTCACGTCAGTCTCTCGCTGATGGTACAGGAGTATGTGCGACCGTGCTGAGAGGTTCTTCTTAGGATGGCTAGCTGGTGGCAGTGGTAGAGTGTGGTGGTGGTTTGCCCAGTGGAGGTGGTGTTCCTGGTACCAATATGACCATCGCCTATGTACCTGGAGGTGGATGGTGGAGAAAGGCTGAAAGTCAGTGTGCAGAATGTGTGGATGAAAACGTGAACGTGAGAGAGATGGAGGCAAATGAAAGTGGGAGAGAAAAAATGGAAAAGGGTGTAAAGTGAGTAGAAAGGGGGAAGTGATATAAAGACAAAACGGTGGTAGAAAGAAAACGTTCGGGTGAAAGTGTGAACTAAAGGAGAGGCGAAAAATACTATGTAGAAAAGAATACTGTATGAAAAAGAGAACGT
>JAGKTI010042929.1:0-10039 GCA_018397915.1 Birgus latro
CCCCCCCCCTCCGGGGACTCCGAGGCTGTGGTGTTTGACGCCATTTTCTTTTAATTTTGAAAAGGGAGTGTAGTGTGTAGCGTGCATGTAGTTTGGTGTTGACAGTTAGAGAAACTTGTATTGGAGACCGACACTGGTGCACCCATTATCCGTTTTAATGCTTTGGCGTTGGCAGTCTCATAAAAATTATTCTTACTCATCAAGAAGCAGAGACCACAGTCAGGTTTACAATAGGCATTAAATAAAAACACAAATGTGTTTGTATCAACAAAGCAAAAATTCCTTAAAATATTATTAAAACTTCCATAAGAACTGCTTACTCTTTTCTCTATATGTCTACTATCTTTCTGATCAGAACATATAGTGTGACTAAGGTAATCATAGGACTTGACCATTTCCAGTCTATCCCCACCTAATGTTATAAAAGATTCCTCTCTTTTGCTTACAGTCTCACCATATGTCATACACTTAGTCTTGTTCTTATTCATATTTAGTTTATGTTCTTCAGTGTTATCACAAAGCCTCCTGTAAATGCTATCCATACTCTGGTAAGAGTTTGCAAGCCAGACTACATAATAAGTGTATGCCAAGAAATTTTACTCTGGTCTAACTTAGGACACATCCTTCATTGAAATTAATGATATCACATAAAAAGCTATCAGTATAAAATTTAAATATAAAAGGGAGATGAAAATCCACCTTGCCTTACACCATGTTCTTTGTAATGGAAATCCCCGTGTACCTTGCCACGTAATATTTGCCAGTTGGTTACGTATATAATGCATTACAATAACGACTAAATCCAAGGGAATACCATTTTCAATAAGCTTATTAACCAAGATAAAATGGTTTACCCTGTCGAAGGCCTTTGATAAATCAACATATGTGAGAAAACCCTTCGTCTGTAGAGATATTTTCATGCATTATTTCTTTTAAAATGCAGCATGTGTCTGTACAAGTAGACAGGTGCTGACGTAAACCAAACTACCTTTCAATTAGTGTAATCTTCTCGTCTAGAATCTCTAATGAAAAAAAAAATCATACAATTTTAAGACATGATGAATGCATTACGGGCTAATAATTTCCTGAGTCATTATGTTTCAATTGGAGTTTTTAATAACAGTGTTGATAGTGACTTTTAACAGCTGTTTTGGTAAATAACAGTGCAATAAACATTTATTTTAAAACAGTGAGCCTCGGAGGGTCCAATACCAGCCAAGGGCCCCAACCAAATGGGCAGTGTCACATGGCCGTGTGGAATGTGAGAGGTGTGAATGAGGAAAGCAAGAGGGTGGAAGTGGTGAATGTTTGTTTTCGAGAGTGCGAGGTATGCCGTGATGGCATTGTGTGAAACGAAGATGAAAGGGTGTGAGGTGTAGGAGTGGGAGGGTGTGAAGTGTGTAAGATCGGGCATGAATGGGCGAGGAAGATGCAAGGAAGGAGTTGCTTTGTTGATGAATGAGATGTGGCAGAGTGGAATGAGAGACTACAAATGTGTCAGCTTGAGGTGTATGTATGTCAAGTTCAAGTTTGAGAAGGTGAAAGTGGCGGTGATTGTGGCGTATGCACCATATGAGGACAGGAGTGAGAGAGAGAAAGACAGGTTTTGGGATGAGCTGGATGAAGTAGTAGGAGAAATGCCCAGGAGCTATAAAGTGATCGTAATGGGTGACATGAATGGAATAGTAGGCACTGGTTCTGAGGATAACATAATGGGTTGTAATGGAGTACCAGGAGAAAATGATAATGAAAGTGACTAAAGGATATGTGTCAGGAAAGGAGGTTGTGCATCTGTAACTTGTATTTCAAACACAAGGATGCACATAAATGTACATGGTATAGAAGGAACGGGGATCGTGTATAAAGGAGCCTGATTGATTACGTGCTTGTAGAGAGGTCGATGCCGGGAATGGTTGCTGATACGAGGGCAGTGAGAGGAAGATGTGGAGGCCTGTCAGATCGTATGATTGTGGTATGCAAGATCAAGCTGAGAGAAGTGAGGTGTATCAGGAGAGAGAGGAGCAGTCAGGGTGAAAGACTGAAAGTTGAGAAGCTGAGGATCAAAGAAATGGCAGATGATTACAGGACCAAAGTAGAGGAGGAGTTAGAAGCAGTGCATTGGAATGAAATGGATCTGGATAGCGTGTGGAATACAGAGAAGGATTGCTTAACTAGGAATGCTAAAGCGGTGTGTGGTGTGGCAACAGTAACGACAAAGAAGAAAGGTACGGCATGGTGGGATGATGAGGTTAAGAGAGCAGTGGAGGAAAAGAGGAAGAAATGGCTCAAGTGGTTGCAGGACAGGGGTTCAGTTGAAATAGGAACTGAATATACTGAGAGTAAGAAGCATGTAAAGAGACTAGTGAAAAGGAAAAAGGAGGTAAATGATGATCTCGGAAGAAAATGAATGCAAACTACTCTGAAAATTGGAAGTAATTTTGGAAAGAGGTGCAGAAATGTAGAAGTGAAGTGGAAAGAAATGTGATGGTGTGAAGGATGTAAGTGGTAGGTTATTAACCCAAGGGGATGAAGTAAGGACTAGATAGAAAGAATATTTTGAAAGCCTGATGAATGGGAATAGAGAGAGCAGAGTGGCTGTAAACATGACTGGTTGTTGGGGTGTGCAGAGAAGGAATGCAGTGCTAGGAGACATGACACTCGCACAGGTAAAGAGTGCTGTGAACGTGCTGAAAAATGGGAAAGCAGCTGGAGTTGATGAGGTGTATGCATGGATGATTAAGTGTGGTGGAGAGAGTGGAATGAAGTGCTTGTTGGAGATATGTAAGAAGGCATGGATAAGTGAAACTGTGCCAGCAGAGTGGAAAAAGGCTGTGATTGTACCCCTGTACAAAAATAAAGGTGAGCAAAATGAGTGTAAGAATTATCATGGCATAAGTTTATTAAGTGTGGTAGGGAAGGTATATGGAAGAATTATTATAGAGAAAGTAATCGAGATATCAGAAGTCCTAGTGAGTGATGAACAGGGTGGCTTTAGGAGTGGCAGAGGATGTATGGACCAAGTATATGCAGTGAGACAGATAGCAGAGAAGGCTTGTGAGAAGGATCATAAAGTGTTTATGGCATTCATGGATCTGGGAAAAGCATACGACAAAGTGGACAGAGAATGATTGTGGAAAGTTTTGCGCATGTACAGAGTAGATGGTAAGCTGCTAGGTGCCATCAATAGTTTTTATGATGGTAGTGAAGCATGTGTAAGGGTTAATGGGCATCTAAATGAATGGTTCACGATCGGTGTGGGCATGTGACAAGGTTGTGTAATGTCCCCATGGTTGTTCAATATATTTATGGAAGGGGTGATGAGAGAAGTAAAAACACGAGTAACGGAGAGGGGGGATGGCGTTGGCAATAAATGATGATGGATGGAATATCTCAGATTTGTTGTATGCTGATAATGCAGTACTGCTTGCAAATACTGGACAAGAACTTGGTAGGCTAGTGCAGAGTTTTGCTGATGTCTGTGAGCATCGTGCCTTGAGAGTAAATGTAGGAAAGAGTTAAGTGATGGTTATTGAGAGGGAAGGTGACTCCCTGTGCAATGTTACAGTGAATGGAGAGAAACTGGAATTGTGAGAGTTCAAATACCAGGGTACAGTGACAGAAAAGAGAGGAAAATGTGCAAAAGAAGTGGAAAGTAGAGTGACACAAGGAAGGAAAGTAGCTGGTGCAATGAAGGCCTTGATAAGAAACAGAGGCTTGAGTGTTGCACGAGGCCTACATGAAGGAGTGTTAGTGCCAACTTTAATATAATGGATGTGAGACTATGGTGTGGCATGAAAATGAAAAGCCAAGAGTAAGGGCAGTGGAGATGGGACTGCTGAGGAATGTATGTGGAGTACAGGGGGTGGATAGGATACGGAAAAATGTGATTCGTGAAAGATGTGGAGTGAGGAAGTTTGTGGACACCAGAATCGAAGAGAGTGTACTGAGATGGTATGGTCATGTGGAGAGAATGGATAACAATTGTGTGGTGAAAAAGGTATATCTGAGCGAATTTGAAGGAGGGAGGAGGCGAGGTAGGCCAAGGAGAAGGTGAAGAGATATGGTGGATGAGTGTGTGAGAAAGAGAGGTTTGGAAGTCGGTGAGGCTAGGGAACTAAAAAGAAATCGAGCTGGCTGGATGAATGTTGTGAGAAGTGCATGAGCAGGGATTTGGCACCCCTTTTTAACATGGCAGCGTCCGGATTGACTCTATCGGATACGTTTATGTGAAGCTACAGAACTTGGTGAATGTTTTTGGTGTATCCGGTAGAGCCAGAATTCCGGGGGCTTGAATGATGAGTCAGTGGAAGCATGGCCCATTGGACTGGGCAAATTTGGGCTGTCCCATCTGGACGTTGCTACTCCTCACCCGCCCCTAGGGTGGGAAAGGAGTTCCGGATGATGATGATGATGATAAGTTTGTTAGGAATTTATCCGATGCTTTATTATGGAAGACAGAGTGGACTCCGTCATGACCTACCCCATTATTCAGCCTTGTTAAGAGTCTTTTTAGTGAGATAGTTGATACACAGGGACACATCCTTATGTCAGAATGCCATGATCTTTTAAAATAAGTCATAAAATCATTCTTGCAGTTCTCATCTACACTCGGTGACTCAATAAATATTTTTCCTTAAAAATATTAACAGTTTCTTCCTCCTCTGTCATACCATCAACTACAGTCATCGTTCTGGCCCTTCCTTTCTTGCATTACTTTAACCTCTCTCCAGACTCAAAACTCCCTTCATGATCCAATTATTTCACTGTGTTCAGTCGTATCCCGTAATTTTCCTGCCTGAACCTACTCCAAATAACAACTGGCAACAGAATATAACTGTTTTACCCTTCTGTTCCATCCTGGTATAACTTTTCCCTTATCAGATCTAACCCTGTTTATTGCATGGTCCTCTGAAGCTGAGCCTATATCACTACATATAGTGACATACATATTCTTGATCAGTCGATTTAAAAATGCTCTCTATCCCTGCATCCAGTAGTAGTACTCAGATGAATATTATAATCATACTTATTACCAAATATGGTGTCTACCTTACTTATTATATCAGATATATCATCAGAATTCAAATTATACCAGTTTACAAAAGTTGGGAGGTCAGACTATCTATTACTGTTACACTTATAAATCTCACCAGCATCCTCAATATTATCACCTAACATTGCTTCAACCGCGACCCTGAGCACCAGCTCGAAACACAGTGGGAGGTGATCCGAACCAAATTCACTTTCCTTAGCTTCACGTTTTCATGATTCCTGCCAGTCATGAGAGAGAGAGGAGATCAGCCGACCACGATAGACGACGCACGTGCTGACGATACTGCCTGCGACCCGTTGAGAGGGGCAAACAGTCATCCACAGTCTACTGCAACCCAGAAGATCAAGGGGGCTGTGGTTTGGTTTAACGTGAGGGCGAGGTACGGGTTCACCAAACGCCAGTATACTGGCGTTGATGTTTTTGTGCACCGTTCGGCGATTGTTAAGCCGAACCCACGGCACCTCCAACGCTCCTTAGGTGATGGAGAGCGGGTGGAGTTTGGTCTGTTTGGGACTCCAAAGGGTCCTGAGGCCCGGGATGTTACTGGGCCGGGAGGTGTGGCCATGCAGGGCTCTGTTCATGCATGGCGACGTCTTACGGCCCAGGGATCCTGGGAATCCTGAGTAGCTAAATCTGCTCGTGGAGATGTGTGTCGCGACGGCGAAGGCTTTTTGTGGGAGTGATAAGGGGGCTTTGCACGTTCTTCTCTCCAAGATCTGCGAGGAGAACTGGCTGCCTTGCCTTATCATCCCTGAGTGCTTCGCCCGCGACATACACTCGATTCCCCTCCAATGGGAGTGTCGGGCCAAGCAGCGACAATCTGTTGCCCCTCGTCAGGCCCCGTGGAAGAGGCTGTGACTGGAGGCCCCCCTCAACAGGAAGACTGCACTCCCACTCCTGCTGACGACCTGGAAACGGCAAAGACCACAGAACAGACCTCTGCTGAAGTTCACGAACGACCGTCGATGACGGAGGAGGGGCAGGATTCTTCTGACACCACCTCCATGGCCGAGGAAGCGTCGACCGGCTCCTTGGCCAGGGAGGAGGTTCGTGAGTCCTCCCCTCCCCCGGCAGTGGAGGGCCCTCCATCTCGCCCTCCAATCATCAGCCTAAAGGATCGGCTAGATGTAGCCTTCTACCGACACCTCCTGGCCCTCAGTGCCCACACTCGGTCGTACCAGATCGGAGCCACGACCTATACCACCCTCTACAATCTGCTCCGGGCTGCTGACCTGGGTGAGGAGGTCAGGGCCGTTATTTATCTACGCTCTTAATTCCTTATGACCATTCATAAGTCTTGTGAATGTTCATAAACTTGTGAAAATTCCTAAGAGTTATTTATCAAGTCTCACAAGCGTTGTGAATTTTCACATCTCGGGGTCCCAGTTGTGAGTAGCAAGTAACTTTCACAAGGACTTAGGAATTTTCACAAGCGCTAGAGAGGCAAGACGGCCGATCGACTACAGCAACAACAAATCCGTCGTCCACGGAATTTTCGCCCTCGTAGAGACGTCCTGTTTGTAATTTCTTATTGCTTTTCTTTAATGCATTTCATTCAGCTCACAGTTCTTCCATTATTGTAAAATCTAAGGCAATTTTGAACACAGTGCATAACACTATGTTTCCATATTTTTATTAACACTGTTGTTATTAAGCTTGTGTATAATGTATTACATTCACCCCAGTTCTTCCATTTTAGTAAATTCTAAGATAATCTAGAATACAAAGAATAACATTATGGTACATGATATTTACTTTTCTCATAAACCCTTTTTTAAATTAATAAGTATATTCTAAGATAATCTAGAATACAATGAATAACATTACGGTACATGATGTTTACTTTTCTCATAAATCCTTTTTTAAATTAATAAGTATGATTTATGGATGTTCTGATATTCATATTTTGCATCACTTTCTAAGTCACTGACACTGAGGTACAAGTATTCCTAAAGAGAGTGGATGGAATCATTGGTTGGATGTGATAAAATATCGAGTCAGGTAGCATTAAGAACACATCTGACAAGGCTACTACATGCTGTTACGAGTACTGTACACGGTACGGCTCCTACGGGCTGCATTTACAGTACAATGCCTTCTATTTGCTTAGTTGGTTAAGTTATGCCACACAATGATCGGAACAGAGTGAGGTACGGCTTTTCGAGTTTAATTGTTTCATGTAAGAATGTTAGAATAATACACCAACAATAAGGAGCAAATGGATGGAGCTGGGAAGAGTGCTGCATATCCATCTCACACTGAATTGATGTTTGCTTCTTCGGTGATAATCAATCACTGTTTATTTTGTGTGTGAGTACACAAACGTGAAGAATTCAGAGGGAAATGGTATGTTCTTCCCAATAATAATTGTATATTGGAATATAAATATCGATAAATCTCGGATAATCGACATAAAGTCAAGAGTTGCTTATCAATACTCTTAGTTGAATTTATAGTCCAATATTTGTACCAAATAACCGTCAGACAAAATTATTTGACGACCTATATGTCGCGCATTTTCGTTAAGTGTAGCACGTTTTCACACTCACAAGCTAGTCCTAGAAGTATTCATAGTCACAGTTGTGAGATTCTCTGAGTGTTGGTAAGTAACTCCTAGGAAGTTTTCACAACTGTGAGCAATTTGGGAGATGTGAGTGCTTGGTTGTTTAGACTCAAGGATTGTGATAAATACCGATCCAGACCTGTACTGATCGTCTGGGGGGAGGAGGTATGTCTAGCCGATCTGAGAGCTTTCTATCACATGCTTCCTCCGCGCCTGCGCCAGTACTGTAGTTCGGCGTGCACCTGCAGTGTGAGGCTGGCCGCGACTTTCTATTAATGCCTGGTTGGCCTAATGCCCCCCATGAGGGTGATGACCATTAAACCGTAAGGAAAAAAAAAATGCCAGTCACATGATCAAGCCATCTCATCATCGTTCACCATCATCATCACCAAGACCTCCGTTCCCACTCTAGGGCAGGGTGAGGAGTAGCAGTGTCCAGACGACCCAAATTTGCCCAGTCCAATGGGCCACGCTTCCATTCACTGAGCACTCAAGCCCCTAGAATCCTGGCTCTATCTGATATGTCAAAAACATTCACCACGTTCTGTAGCTTTACATAAACGTATTTGGTAGAGTCAGTCCGGACGCTGTCACGTTAAAAAGGGGTGCCAAATCTCTGATCATGAGCCTCTCCTCACATCATTCGTTCATCTACATGTAATATTACCATAGGTTAAATAAGTAAAAGAATTATTATCCAGCAAATCAGCATCAAAACGTTTTACTTCATTGCCATCCATAAATGAGGTAAGACTGTGCCAGGCTCGTCCTGAGTAGAGTACCTACATGCTAAGAGTAGCGACAACTCAGAATTGGATGCCATTTTGACTCCAGCCTGGCATGCTCGCTGACTCCTTCCAACCTTGCATGCATGCTGGTCTCTCTCTCTGGTGCAAAGGGTGCAAAGCCACAGTGCTCTCTCTCTCTCTCTCTCTCTCTCTCTCTCTCTCTCTCTCTCTCTCTCTCTCTGCTGCAAAGTCACAGTTCTTGCTGGGAATACTGAGGAAAGCATAATATAAGAGTAGAAGGTGATGAATGAGAAGCAGGATGTTTACAGTCACTGTACTTTATACAAAGCGAGGCTTAACAGTACATGCAACACTGTAGGACATGACCTACTGATTACTTTATATTTTTTACTACTTACCTCATTGCTATAAATTTACTATAAAGTTCTATCTTTTTGTCCTGTGTATTTTTAAGTTCTTCACTCATCTTTTTTGCAGTAGAAATACATGCGATCATTAATGAACTCATATTTTTTACTAGTTTTCTCATTGCTATAATTTTTCTGTCAAGTACTATCTTTGATTTCTCTTGTGTTTTTTTAAATTCTTCATTCATCTTTTTGCAGTAGAAATACATGCGAGTGTTAATGAACTCATGATGTGTTAGTTCTTAAGGTTTTGATGGGTGGAAAGTTCAAAGTCTGTGATTAAATTTTTTGCTTCATCCATGAGTGTGTGTGTGTTTTTTTGTTAACATTTGCCTTTCTTGTTAAATCACTTTGACCTTTGCTAAACATTAGCTCAACTTTGAGGAGCATGTCATATGCTTTGCCTGGCACTGTAATAAGTTCTCGTTTTTTATACTCCTTTTGCAAAGTAAGGTCTGCTGCTCTGTGAACTGCCTGATCGGGTGATGCTATAAATTCTAAGCACTCATTACAGGTGGTCTCCGTGTTTCTGATGTGAACACAATAACCTGTCAAGTTGTACAGGCTATCACTCTCTGTCATTGACAAGTCCTGCTCACATCATTGACGGACTTTGTTTATCCAGACTTTCCTTCTTTCTGGATTTGCAGGAACTCTACAGCATAAACCCTTTCTCTGACCTATTATTCCATCCATAGACATAGCAGCACGGCATCATGTCCACTTTTATCAACAAGATTCAGGCAACTGTGTGGAAAGAGACATTACAATGCAGTGAGTGAATGGACGTGGTGGAGACAAAATGGCTACCGGTGGCCCCGTTTTCTGTTATATCGGGACCCCCTTTGACGCTACTCTCAGTATATAGGTACTCTAGTCCAGAGTGAGGATTTGCATTAAAACCGCCAGTACAGTATATGTCTTCGAATACAAGATCATTTATAACTGTTTTCAATTCAGAAAATGTTTATTTTTATTTATTTATTTTTTTTAAGAGACTGAATGGAAGAAGGAAAACCAAAGGAAATAAGAAAAAGAAGTCCATGTACCTAAAGGCATCCTCCATTAATAAAATAATTATAACAACTGGATTTAAATAAAAGTGGATTAAATGTTTGTGGGAAGCAACTGCCAGGAAGTGAATTCCAGAGAGTAGTAGTTCTGGGGATAAATGAATTTTGGTAAGCAGAGGTTCTGCATTGTGCGGGAGAGAGTGCAAGTTCATGGGCACTCCCAGCTGCCTGAGTATTTCGGGAGAAACTGTGAA
>JAGKTI010042931.1:0-10039 GCA_018397915.1 Birgus latro
CATAAAAGGTTATTCAGCCACACCCATACCTTGCCATTCTCCACACTTGCATGCAGTGTTATTAAAAGCGAGTGCAGGAAGGTGCATGCAAGCTCCAACTTTTTGACAGTTGTGACCAGCTTGCCTCCCACCCCACAGATATGTAGTCCACAGCGATACTGGAAAGTTAGACATGTTATCATCACATGTTTTGGACTATTTATCATAAAAATCTGGGACTTATCCATAAAGCTTTACCTTTCCCAGTACTGTTAACACCTAAACATCATTTTGTGACTAATGTCTTGCTTCAGCCTTCCCTTACACGCAATCAGCTTCTCACTTTTAGTCGTATGCTTAAAACTAAAATCATGTAAAGACACGCTCCTACTTTTTGACGGACATTTATGGAACTCTAGTGGTTTACCAGGTCTGATCAGCTCGCATTGCTGAGTCAGCAGGAGTATAGGGAGGCCGGACAGGCTGTATCTTCGTCACGTGCTTGAGAAATTAGCGTGAAATGTTTGGGGGGGTTCCCTCCCATGGCAACATAAATTTTAACTCATTGAATCAGGCGACGTATTCTTTTGCTTCTATTCTTGCCGTCTTCAGACGGCTTCAGTATTTTTACAGGGGAGGCATTTGGTTGGGAAGTGTCTTAGTGACATCTATATCTCAGCTCAGTATTTCCAAAAATCCTCTCCAAAAGTTAATAAAATCGTCTGGACGTAGTAGGAATGAAATAAGCAATATATAGCCTGATTGAAGAGGCTAGGTATATCGCCTGTAATCATCAAACTTTCTCAGCCCTCTCCTTTACCCACTCAGTTTTTCATCTAGCATCTACTTTTCTCCATTTACGCCTGTACAGATATATTCACAGGTCACTTCTTCCACATCTCCAATCCCTCTTTCCTACGCCTCTCATTCTCTTCTCCCACGCCTCCCATCCCTTTCTCCCACGCTTCCCATCCCTCTCCACACCTATCCTCCTTTCCCACACCTACAATCTCTCTCTCTCCTCCTGTCCTCCCTAACAACGTAATGATCGCCAGCAATTAGGCTGGCAGTAATTAACAGGGACACCTGACGTTACTGGACCAAATAGCTCTTGGCAAGGTCCTGTTTGTTCTGCTGTCGTCCTGTTTGTCCTGATGTCGCGCCCCGTTTGTCCCGTCGTCGCCCTTTGTTTCCTCGTTTACTATATATTACCTTCACATCACGGTCTATTAACTACTCTTGATATCTGTTGTCGCCTCAGGTCATATTCTCATCTCTTCTTGTTTTGTTACGTTCCTCAGTCCTACATTGTCTCGTTCCTCTGTTTTATCTCGTTCCTCGTCTCTGCTCTATCTCGTTCTGCTTGTCGTCGTATCTCGGTCCTCTCTGCCTTATCTCGTTCATCTGTTTCGTTTTATCACTCGTCTCTTCGCATTATCTCGTTCCCCTACTACGTTTAATCTCATTCCTCTGCTATGTTTTATCTTATTCCTCTGCTGCGTTTTATCTCGTTCCTCTGCTCGGTTGTATCTTGTTCCTCTGCTCGACTTTATTTCGTTTTTGGCAACGTTTTATCTTGTTTCTTTGCTTTGCTTTATCTCGTTCTTCTGCTTCACTTTATCTCGTTTCTCAGTTATATAATTTTTCTCGTTTCTCTGTGAACTTTTATTTCGCTTCTCCTCTCCACTTTATCTCGTTCTTCTGCTCCACTTTATCTCGTTTCTGTGCTGTTTCATTTCGTTCTTTTGCTCCGCTTCATGTCGACCCTCCCCCCTGCTTTGTAACGCTCCTCATCATTGTTTCTCTCTCCTGATGTGTCTCTGGGCGCTGTTCATGGACAGGCGGTACCAGTAGTTCATTTACAGTTCAAATAATTGAACTAACGACGAGGAATTCCCAAATCAAGTGATAATTATTTATTTGTAAAGCAACATTTTACAGGGTTTTGACAAAATTTACACAATGACATCCACCACTTTAGCCGGATTTTTTTTTTCTTTTGCTACCACGGGACGATTTAATTCAGCTCTGGAGGAACTTTTCGAGATTTAGGAGCCATGTACTGCTGTCTTTATTCCTATCACTATGGATTAAAAAAAAATGTAGGATTGGCGTTCTCGTGTTGAAGAGATCAAGGAAGTGACTGCCATCTTCCTGGATTCACTTCGTCTTGATTATTTTCTACTCTATAAAAACACAGCATTTCCAGGAACGAACAGAGTAAAATTAAATTGATTTGCAGCTTAGCCTTCCGAAAGTAAAAGCAACTTTCTGTGTGTGTGTGTGTGTGTGTGTGTGTGTGTGTGTGTGTGTGTGTGTGAGAGAGAGAGAGAGAGAGAGAGAGAGAGAGAGGGGGATGTCGGTCGGGGCGTGTGGAGTTGGCAATGGCTGGTTGTTATGGTTGAGATTGACAGGGGGAAAAGTACTGATCTGACAGGTGTTACAGACTTCACAATGTTCAAGATAATTTACCACGATAGGACTCCCCCAAGAAGAATAAAAGTAAGTTATAAACGTCCATATTCAAGGGTGTGGGACGTGTTTGAGCGAGGAAGCTTTTTAATGTTGTTGCTTTATCTAAAAATTGAAGCAGTGTGTCATATCCCTTTGAATTTTATGCACACTTTGAAATGATCCATCTTACTTTACCTTAACTTACGGGCTTTTGAACATCTAACCAAATCATAGTAGAACAGACACGTGGCTCATTTTTTGTGATCAGTAAAGGGCTCTGTGGCTCTCTTTAGTAGTATATTGGTGAATCAGAGAAAATTCACTTAGTATCACTTATTCGATTTCCATAGCTTTCAAACGATGTGCACAAGTCTGCGGTATCTTTGAAATCTTCAGAGATGACTCGGTTTGAGAGATTGCATGACTTTTATTCAGCAATATTGTGGTGATTTTCGAGAAAAGCCACTTGAGTTATATATATTACTTTTCTATTAGCTTGTCAAAGATGAGCTTAAGACCTCTGTATCTGTAACCTTAACAGTTTAATAGATAAATTTTGATGTTCAATTTGGCACTTTTTTCTGCAATATGGTGGACAGTGTTTTGATAAATCATATAAGTTAAAGTTGTTACCTTTCCATAAGCTTTCCTACGGTATGCATAGATCCTGTGTAGCTTTAGCAGTCTCCTTTTAATAATTTGGTGTTGTTTGGTGCTAAATTAGACAATTTTTGGCTTTATCGGTGATATGTTAGATTTTTTTTTTTTTGTAGAAAAGTCACTTAAGTAAGAACTAATACTTTTTCATAGCTTTCCAACGATGTGTGTAAATCCGTTGTAGCGTTAATATTCTCCGGCATAAAAGTTTTGATGCTATTTGTTTTGTGCTTTTGTGTGTGTTTTCAGCAATATGGAGCTGAACTTTGAGAAAAGTCACGTACCTGGCAAGTAATAGCTGCTGATTTTTCATAAGTATTTCAAAGATGTGCATAGATTCCCTGTAGCTTTAATTCTCACTGAAATTTTCGTGCTGTGCGTACTACAGGCGAAACGACACGCATCTAATAGTGCTCTTAGTGATTGCGTTCGCTTGAATAGTCATCGGCCGATAGGAAGAATAATAAGAGGGATTGTCTTTGAGCCTTTGCTCTGGAGGGTTTCCTCTAATCATCAGACAGAAGCAAGAAAATAAAAAAATGCAAGTGTTAGAAATTGTCTTGTTGGTAAAATGTTGCAACCAGGGCATTGAAGTAATGAAGAGTGCGTCTGATTGCTAGGATAAACCAACATTCACAGCTTTTTTTTTTTTTTTGAAATAACAGAAAAGAGGAAGGAAAAAAATGAAAAAAAATCCATACACCAGATTACTGGTGTCCTCCATTCATGAAATATCTGTAACAGTTGGACTTGAACAGCTGTAGGTTGAAGTTTGGAGGGAAACAACTCTGCAGAAGCGAGTTCCAGGGAGATGCAGTTTGGGGAATAAAAGAATTCTGATAGGCGGAAGTTCTGCAATATGACTGCATGACATTCCAGTCATGAGTGCTGCCAGATGCCAGTGTAGCTGGAGGGAAGGCATGAAGAGGTTGCACAATGGACGCAACTTCGTCTGAGCATTTGCCATAAAAATATCTGTAAAATAATGTAAGGGAGACAACATTCCATCTTATTCTTAGGGGAGGTAAATTATTTGTAATAGCAGAGTTATTAATAATTCAAACAGCTTTCTTCTGAATTTCGTCTAGTTATTTTAATGCAACCTTTCCACATCCATTCCACAAGGGTGAGCAATATTCAAGCTGAGAGCGCACATGACTCTTGTAAATTAAAGCTATCTGCTCGTCAGTGAAGAAGTTACGGACTCTGTATAATAATCCAAGTTTCTTTGAGGCGGTTTTAGCAAGTGATCTGACATGAGAGGTCCAGCTGAGGGCACTGTTAAGTGAGACGCCAAGAATTTTAATACTTTTGGAGACTGGAATTATTAGTAGCATTAAAGGTAATATATGAATCAGGCAATATCTGTCTATTAGTAAATTGTATATATTTGGTTTTACTAGCATTAAATGAGACAAGGTTGTTTTGTCCCCATTCACTGATCATAGATAAGTCTTGATTTATGGAGATGGCTGTGCTGAGTTGAGAATTGGATATATCAGACTTTGTAAATGGGTGTCTGAGTGTGAACGAACTGTGAAGTGTTGAGTCACCTGCATATGAATGGATGGGATTGTGGGTGACAGATAAGAGACCATTAATATGAACCAGGAAGACGGTTGGTGCCAGAACAGATCCCTGTGGCACGCCGGCGTTATTTGAGTGGAAATTGGAATATACTGTACATCATCAACTTTTACTCTAAATGAGCGTCCAGACCAAACGGACACATTGTTGGCAACAGTGTTGATAATATTATGACTGGCGAAGTTTAGAGTCAGCCCCACTGCGCGAAGCAATGACAGGAACGTTGTTGCGGAGAGTTCTACGTGTTACCAACAATTTGTGCTCCACGAGTCTTGCCGGCACCAATGCAGTATATATGGGACATTTCTGCACAGATTTGGCTATGGCATTCTTCTGCCAGATACAGACCACACCACCGGTAACTGCCAGTGCTGTCCACACTATACACACAATGGGAAACAAGTTATATTGTACTACACCCATGCATGTAGCGTGAAGGTTTGTGAGTTTGGTTTGGTTTGTTTGTCTGTTTGTTTGTCCTTCTGTCTGATTTTCTGTCTGTCTGTCCGTCATTTAAAAAAAATATGGAGATAACTGCTGAACCGCACCATATCTGGAATAATTATTGAGGACAAAGTGAGGAACAAGTGATGTAAATTTTTGCCAAAAAAGGTAATGGAACACAAGGAAGAGCAAGACCAGCTTAGACAATTTTGATTTGTTTTAGATGATATGTGCGATGGCTGAGCAAAAAAGGATGAAGTTATTCAGTCTCAGAAACGTCTGTCAAAAGTAAAGGTTATAGTGCAAGATCTGAGGTTCGGCCCTGAAATCAAGTATTTTTTACTGAATTGGACCAAACTTGGCGGATGGATTAAAGGTCCCTCAAGAATGAAATAATTGTATTTGAGAATAATATGTCAAAGGTGAATAATAGGTCAAAGGTGAAGGTCACAGGGCAAGGTCAGCTAAAACACTTTTGACCCAATTTTGGCCAAATTCTGTGTAAGAGTTTGGGGTCGAGGAAGGATGAGGAAATTCGAATTTGAAAATAATTGGTCAAAAGCCAGTGTTACAGGCGCGAGTCAAAAGTTCGGCCTGTAAATCGTATTCTAAGTGGCATTGAAAATTTAGTTGCACAATTTCTTGACCAGTTTATTCTACACCATGCTACTCAGTATCCTCTTGCATACTGCTTATTCAAATTGTCAGTAATGGAATCATTTACCTAACATACAAGAGAATGTTAAAGTGTAATGTACAAAATAAATCCCCGTGGAAGAGGAGCTACGAAGTCCCCGGTGCCACTTCAGTATACGACTCGATGATCAGTTGCACTCTTTTAGTGCTCCTTCTTGTGTCAGTGCTCCTTCTTGTTCTTCGAACATTGTTTTACATTAAAATGAACCCAGTGATTTAGGGACTTTAAAAATGCAGTTAACAAGAATGTAATTCAAACATGTCATGAACAGAATTATTACTGGATCCTCAGAATTACCAGTCATTATAACAATAAAAAAAAAATGACAAACAATGTTATACACAATAGTCGATACCAGCTGCTGGCCACAATACTCCAACTATGTTATCAACAGTATTGTCCCGGTTTGGACGAGCTTTAATACAAAGGCCTATAGATGGACAGGCTGACAGACGCACATATAAGCACGCATAAATAAAAACAGATTGGTTGTGTATAGTTCTGTAGTCAGGAAAACACGAACCCAGCTCATAACTTGCATACTGTAGTTAGGTAAATCCATTTTAAAACAGAAAATAAAACAGAGGATAGAAAACACACACACACACACACACACACACACACACCAGATTATAGGTGTCCTCCATTCGTAAAAAGTCTGTAACAGTTGGACCTGAACTGCTGAAAGTTGAAGTTTGGGAGGAACTAATCTGGGGAAGCCATTTCCAAAGAAAAGCAGTTCGTGGAATAAATGAATTATGATAGGCAGAAGTTTTGCAATGACAGTATGACAGTCCATTCATAAGAGCTACCAGATGCCCGTGTAGCACGAGGGAAGGAATGAAGAGGCGGCACAATGGATGCAACTTCGTCTGAGCATTTCCCATAAAAGTATCTGTAAAATAATGCAAGGGAGGCAACATTCCGTCTTACTTGTAGGGGAGGTAGTTCAATTGTAAGTGTCGGGTTACAAATAATTGTTTTAGCTCTGTTTTGAATTTTGTCCAGTTGCTATAGATTAGATGATGATGATGATGATGGTGATGATGATGATGATGATGATGATGATGCTTTAGTGCAACCTCTCCATATCAGCTCCACAAAGGTGATCAATATTCGAGCTGCGAGTCCATATGACTTGTAAATTATAGGTAACTGCGTCATGAAAAGGTTACTGATTTTGCACAGTAATCCAAGTTTCTTTGAGACACTTTTAGCAAGTGATCTTAATGTGAGAGGCCCTGCTGAAGTGAAACACCAAGAATTTCCATACTTTTGGAGATAAGATTAATGACTGTATTGAAAGTAATACATAAATCAGACAATACAGGGTATCTGTCTAGTAGCAACCTGGATATAATTCGTTTTCCGAGCATTAAATGAGAGTGTTATATTTCTCCATTCATCGATCTTAGGTAAGTCTTGATGTAAGGAGATTGCTGTACTAAGTTGGGAGATGTCAGGCTTCGTGAATGGGTGTATAAGTGTGAAGGAACTGCGAAGCGTTGAGTCATCTGCATAATGAGTGAATGGAATTATGAGTGACATACAAGAGATCATTAATATGAATTAGGTAGAGGGTTGAGGCCAGGACTGATACTTTTTGCACTCCGGCATTAACCGAGTGGAAACTGAAATATACATCATCTACTTTTATCTTTCTGTTGCTGAGATATGAGAAAATCAGTGGGACAAAAGATGATTGGCCATTGCAAGGGAGTCTGGATAAAAGAGAAGGGTTCCATGCTCTGTCAAAAGCATTAGAAATATAAGGGCTACTGCTTTGTTTTTTCCATGTTGGTCAATTGACTGATTTATGGTATGAGTCAAGAGATTGAGGATATCAACAGTGAAGCTTTCGTGGCGAAAACTATACTGTCTGTCACTAAATAAGCTGTTGGATTCAAGATATTAAACAATGTGCTTGTTTATAACAATCTCAAATACTTTATGAAGAGAAGATGTGATAGCTGTTGGTCTCATCAGAGAAACTTCCTTTCTTAGGAATTGGGTGGATAATGGCTTCTTTCCCTGAATTAAGGAATGAAAAAGTACGTACCGGTATGCATAGTTTGAATAATTTGGCTAGAATAGGAGCAAGTTCTGGGGAACATTTCTAAACGATTGGAGGAATTCCATTTGACCTGGAACTTTGTTGGTTAATAAATTGTCTAGGACAATTTCATGCATCTCATCGGTATCTTTAGTGGAGCAATTTCGGGAGAGTCAAGTTCTGTTACATAAATGTTCTGACTGACTTCTTCTAAGGTAAAATTTCTAGCAAAAGTATTGGCAAGAATCTCAACTTTTCCTCATGGGTCATTTACGATGTTTCCATCTAAAGACTTTAGTGGAGGAATGAGTGATGACTTAAGTTACTATTTAATGAACTGAGAGATGACCATTAGGATAAGTTTATTGAGTGTGGTAGATAAGGTATATGGAAGAATTATTATAGAGAAGGTAAGAGAGATATCAGAAGTCCTAGTGAGTGATGAACAGGGTGGCTTTTAGGAGTGGCAGAGGATGTGTGGATCAAATATTGCAGTGGGACAGATAGCAGAGAAGACTTGTGAGAAGGATCATAAGGTGTTTATGGCATTCATGGATCTGGGAAAAACATACGACAAAGTGGACAGAGAAGGATTGTGGAAAGTTTTGCGCATGTACAGTGTAGATATTAAGCTGCTCGGTGCCGTCAAGAGCTTTTTATGTTTGTAGTGAAGCATGTGCAAGAGTTAAAGGGCACCTAAGTGAATGGTTCACGATCTGTGTGGACGTACGACAAGGTTGTGTGATGACCTCATGGTTGTTCAATATATATATATGGATGGCGTGATGGGAGAAGTAAAAACACGAGTAATGGAGAGGGGGACGGCGTTGATAATGAATGGTGATGGATGGATTATCTCAAATTTGTTTTATGCTGATGATGCAGTACTACTTGCAAATACCGGACAAAAACTTGGTAGGCTAGTACAGAGTTTTGCTGATGTCTCTGAGCGTCGTTCCTTGAGAGTAAATATAGAAAAGAGTAAAGTGATGGTTACTGAGAGAGAAGGTGACTCCCGGTTTGATGTTACAGTGAATGGAGAGAAACTGGAATTGGTGAGAGTTCAAATACCTGGGTACAATAATAGAAAATAGAGGAAAATGTGCAAAAGAAGTGGAAAGTAGAGTGATACAGGGAAGGAAAGTAGCTGGTGCAATGAAGGCCTTGATAAGAAACAGAGGGTTGGGTGTTGCAGCTGCATGAGGCTTACATGAAGGGGTATTAGTGCCAACTTTATCATATGGATGTGTGTCAGGGGGAAAATGACATAATGTAGCTATGAATGCTAGGAATAACTATCGAGTCAATTATTACGAGAGAATCGACTCGTGAAATCAAGTGGCGATTTCACTTTTATGCTGGCTTACTTCGCCAATTCTCTAGAGTCGAGAATTTATAGACTTTCTCAACAGTACACAGCAGAGACTAAATGCTCAAGTTGGCTGTATTACTGTACTGTTGGCCTCTGAGAAAGTTAGTTTCTCCCCTTAACATTCAAAAATTAATAATAATAATAATAGTAATAAACAGGATCTTGGCTGGGCCAAACTCCTAGCTAGCACAACTGATTTAAGAATTAATACCAAAAGCTGACCTAAGTACCAGTCGTGATTAATATAAGGAGTTGTGCTAACGTGGAGTAACAAAAGTGTACTAAATATGTGGGGAAATCAAACACGACCGTTACATTTAACAAAGCTCAAGAAAACGAACTGTAAATTTATTAAATACAAGAAAATAAATTTACGTTACATGAATCAATTCAAATCAAAGGAAGGGAAATGCACTCACTCAAGCACTCAGACAAATAGCTAAATAACCAAAACCTTAAGCCTAGGAAAAACAAAAGCAAATACTAATTGGTAAGGATGAGACCGTCGCTAATACAGTCGATCACCAGGCTGGTGGGAGCTTCGGGAATTCACGCCGATACAACCGAGACTTCTGAAATCGCTAAGAAAAGAGACCCGCTCGAGCTTACGCACAGCACAATCACACTCCGAGACTATCGCTTGACGACTGACTGTGTTTTTGAGTGTCTGACGTAAGGGACGTGTGAAAGAGGCGCGGCCAAGCAACGGCCAGGGAGGCAGAAACAATAATTCAGAAATTATCGCTCAGAAGAATTCGTTGTCAGTACATAAAGACAATTACTCGTGAAAGAATGA
>JAGKTI010042932.1:0-10039 GCA_018397915.1 Birgus latro
AAATATGTAAGTATTCATGAGGCAGGGAAATTGAGCATTTTTATCTCGCTTGCGGGCAAGGAAGACGGTTCTATCTTTGTCATCCATTTACTCCAAAATTATTGAACGTATCGATTTCCTGTAAGAACCATGATAAAGATCAGTGAATTATACGTATGTACAGGACATAACTATGTAATTTCTCTAATGAAAAGTTGTGGTTACGTAGGCGATTATTGTGTGCGCTTGATGAAAGTGCACCGTCGCCGTAAGTACCCAGGAGTTTTTGGGGATTTACTCGGAAACTACGAATCGTATCAAAACAAAAAGGTATCAGGAGAAAGCTTATGAAATTCTACATAAGATTATGTAATATAAACATAAGGTGTGCCAGAAAACTTCTGCAGTATACCTTCCTGAACAAAAATCAATTTTTTTCCAAAATGGCTTTTAGTTTTTTTAGTATTTTCTCGAAAACTACAAATCGCATCACAACCGGACACACCTCATAGAAAGCCAATGAAATTCTCTGTCAAAACTTATAATAACATTTTTCTGTATGATGGAAAACACTCGAACGACGATGTTGGGAAGTGAGATCAATGTTCCAAAATGTTTATTCAGGTCGGCCTAATGTACTTTTATTCGTATTTTTCTGGTTTTCCTTTTGGCTTATCAGCTAGAACAAACATCGGGAAGTAAAATGATGTGAGTTTCAGGGCAATATTTAGAGATTTGGGTGGCGAAAATAAGGCAAGAATACGTGCAATTTGCGTCGCGCGGGCGGCCTGGTGACGGGCATAGACAAGTAAAATTGTGAGCTGTGAAACTTAATAAAACTTATGGTGCGCAAAAGGTCGCGCAAAAAACTAAAGGGTACTCGCGGCTGCGGTGCACTTTCGTCATGCGCTCACAATAACTACCTATGTAACAACAACTTTTCATTTGAGAAATTACATAGTTATGTCCTGTACATATGTAGAAATCACTGATCTTTATCATGGTTCTTACAGGAAATCGATACGTTCAATAATTTTAGAGTAAATGGACGACAAAGATAGAACCGTCTTCCTCGCCAACAAGCAAGATAAAAACGCTCAATTTCCCTGCCTCATGAATACTTACATATTTTCACTCGTTACATTTTATTGTTATTATTTTTTTTTAAACTCAAATTATACACGTGAAATATCATAAGCTCTTTGATGGTGCTCTCAGTAACTCGACATAACCACTAGTCTTTTGGCTAGTTACTGATACTGAGCTGAACTTTCTTCCATCTCATATGTGTATCTGTAAAAAACAATACTTGTTTGTGAAAAAAATATAGAAATGTAGAAATAGGTCAATATTCAAATCAACAGAATATGGATAACTCACTTGCTATAGAGGTGATGAGCTGGTGGCAGGAACTTGAAGGAATTGAAGATGAGTTAGGTAGTGTGTGTGTGTGTGTGTGTGTGTGTGTGTGTGTGTGTGTGTGTGTGTGTGTGCATGTTGGGTAATCTCTGTTCCTTGCACCATGTTTGCCTAACACATGCGATGCACACAATAGATTTCTCCACGAATATTCGCTGCACGACATACGTATATAATGTCATATATGTGTCGCTGTGTGGCATATTTTCTTGTCTCTGATCATTACGTAACTTTCCACTGTCAGTCAATGCACACAATATTTCTCGGTGAACACTCGTTGCACTATTTTATATGTATATTTCACACTGAACCATATGCAATATAACACACTTTCACATGATTCCATCCCAGCCTCCTCTGTTATTCCCTTCCTTACTGTATGGCGTACGAGAGCACCTGCTCCATTAGCAACTGATGCATATGTCTGTGTATCTCAATGGCATAACATAATACCTGCATGGTAGATCAGTTATTTCACTAATCCAGGCACTATATGTTTCACAGATATAAGTAATGGCTTCACTATAAGGGTAAAATACATCATTTTACGGGCAGGGTGAGTGGAAACCCCGCTATAACAAACCAGACTCCTGCCTCTAGGCCCAACGGCTCATAACGGGCACCAATGCTTTACAAATAATATATCTATGTTCAGTAGACACAATCACTTCACAGTATAGTGAAAAACACTGTACAATCACATTATTTCAATAATGGCTTCAGCTTAGGGTGGGAGGAGGAAAATGGCGGATTTAAAGGGACAACTCAACACAGCACGACCCTGCTGTCTGGTTGCTAGTGGAGCACTGAGATTCTATCACTATGTACAGGCACATATGAGCCATTGCACCGTTGCCAAGGTCTTACCTCGGGAGAGACATGTGGCTGCTAGAACGCTACAAAATTTGACGCAAATCGATGGGATTTTTTTTTTTTTTTTTTTTTTTTTTTTGCATTTTTACGTGATTTTCGGTCCTGTGCTTTGGCACACCACACCACATGAAACGCAATTTGCGGTCCCGTGCGCAAAAGGGTTAATTTATTTTTGTAAGTATTGTTATCCTCATGATTGGCTTCACATATATTGCCTGAGTTCTCAGCGACGTCTGAAGTTGTATAATTGCTGACTAATTCTCTCAGTACCCTTTTTAAATGATCAACATGAATTTGTTTTTCTTCGCCACTCCACAGTGACCTAATTACTACCTTGTTCGCTGTCTTCTTAATTACTCTATATTGGCCTTCAAATTTTGGTGATAACTTGTTGTCTCTAGTGTGAATGATTCCATAGACAATGTCTCCTACATTGATAGGTGATTCTTTTGCTTGTTTATTGAATGGCTCCATCATTTCTTCCTTGGACCTTGATAATTGTTCCTTTACCCTTTTGTGTATCTCCTGGAATTCCCGCAAACAGAGTTTAGAATAATCGTCATAGTTATACACAGCAGATTTTCACCCTCCAGTATTTCATAGGGTAATTTTTTATCTGCCCTATAAAATAATGAAATCAGGAGTGTCTTCCGTAGACCTATTTATGGATCCATTAATTGATGCTTCTACTCTGGGAACCCAATCATCCCAGTTTGCATAGTTTTCATTGAGAATGTGTCTTAGCGCATTTAGTACTTTTTTGTTTTGTCTCTCTGCTAACCCATTGGATGCCGGGTGATAGGCTTAAACATTTACCTTTTTTATATTATATTGTTTGCCTATTTCGTGTAAGATTTCTGAGTTAAATTCATCTCCATTATCGCTTATTAATACCATTGGGGTAGTAAAGCGACAAATTAGGTTGTCTATGATTGCATTTGCCACTGTTTCTGCCATCTTCTCCTTAATTGGGGATAAAATTACATATCATGAGAAATGATCTGTTGCAACGAATAAATATTTATTATTCTGATATGATAATGGTAACTTGAGTAAGTCAGTCGCAACTATGTCCCATGGTTTTTGTGGTACAGTGTAATTACCTATGGGTGCAGGCGATAATGTGTAACCTTTGTGCTTTGCGCAAGACACATCTATCAATATGACGGTGTACATCTTTCCGTAACGTTGGCCAGTAGTATGCTAGCCTGGCTTGTCTAACAGTCCTGTCTTTTCCAGGATGACCTGCATGTAGACTATTGTGTATAGTTGTTGTTGAGGGATCATATCATTGGGTATAACTAATTGTTTATTATTTCTTCGGTGATTCAGTTGTCCTGGGTTAATCCTGTATAACACATTATTAATTATAGTGAATTGTTTGAATGGTATATGTAGCTTAGGTAATTGTATGTCATTGCCATTTGTAGTTTATATATGACTTTAGACCATGTGGGATCAAGTCTTTGTGCTTGTACGATTTCGTCATGGTTTGGGATGTCTCCCTTAAGGTCTAATGCCGTAACATGAATAGCTGTTGGGTTTCTAGATAATGCATTGGCAACTGAGTTTATTTTGCCTTGTATATAGTGGATATGTACATTGTAGTTGTCAATGGTGCATTTCCATCGTGCTCTCCTCCCAGAGAGGAGTTTTTCTTGAAACATACCCACGAAAGGTTTATGGTCTGTGAATAGGTGAATCTCGTAACCATATACCAAATCTCGAAACTTTTGTAATGCAAAGACCACTGCAAGGGCCTCTAAGTCTGTAGCGCAATAATTTTTTTCTGCACCTTTTAATTGTCTGCTTGTGAATGCAATTGGCTGATTCTTTTTACGTGTGTCCTCTTGCATTAGGACTGCACCTATACCTCTGCTTGAGGCATCTGTACAAATTATAAAAGGTTTTCTGAAATTAGGATATGACAAGCAAGGTGCGTTTATAAGTTTATCTTTTAAGTCATTAAATGCTAATTTTTGTTCCTCTCCCCACTGGAATATGGCATCCTTTGTCAGTAGAGTGAATAGTCGTTGTGCCATATAAGAGAACTGGCTTATAAAGGACCGATAATATCCTGCTAGCCCTAAAAATTGTCGTGCTTCATCTATGTTCGTTGGTTCGGGGAAATCCCGCACCACCTGTATTTTGTCGGCAGACGTGTGAATGCCTTGGGCATCTAATTTGTGGCCTAAGAATTTTATTTCCTCGAAGCAAAAGTTGCATTTAGACAGCTTAATTTTTAAACCAGCATCAGCAAGCCTTTGTAAGAGTTGGTCTAATTTATGAAGGTGTTCATGAATCGTTCTAGTAGCAATGATAATGTCGTCTAGATAGACAAAAATTCCTTTCCCCAGTATTCCAGACAACACGTAATTCAACAGTTGCTGGAAAGTACCGGGAGCCGTTTTCAAACCCATTGGCACTCACTTGAGTTGGTAATGCCCTGTATTTGTGGAGAAAGCAGTGTACAGTAAGATCCCGGGTTACGTCAGAGTTCCGTTCCTGAGACATGGCGTAAGCCGATTTTGAACGTAACTCGAGTTTTACAGATTTTTCAACCATACATCGCATACTATACATGTAATAATCTTATAACAGGTTTGTATAAGAAACACAGTCTTTTGAACTGATGATATTTGTTGAATAAAATATAAGTTGTACAGTAGCTCACTTGCTGCAGTAACGGCACTTCTCATCGTCATGGCAACCGAGTTATGCCGCACCTGCCTCACCCACAACTGAGTCAGGCTGCCGCTCCCTCACTCTCCCGTCCTTACACACGTGCACACTGCCAACACACATTTTATTCCTAAATTCAAACACTTTTCATACTTCATCATACAATAAAGTTTACCGTAAAATACTGCCGTAAAATATGAAATACCAACATCATTAGCAGCACGATAATGTAAGCATTTCTAACATCAAGTTTGATGCCTTTTTTTTCCTCACCCGGACAAAATTATTTCAGTGATAAAATGACTGATTACTGTATGGTACTGTAATAAAGATGCATACTGTATGTCACTAACACATACCTTCTGACAACATCAACTTGACTCGTTACTGGGGTTGTGATGTGGAAGGCACTGCCAGGGCTGAAGCAGGGGAGTCCGGGGCTGAAGCAGGGAAGTCTGGGGCTGAAGATGGGGTGTCAGGAGTTGAAGATGAGGATGAGGTTGAAGCTGGTGGTGAGGTTGTGGCTCGGTGTTTAGTTCTCTTGAAAAACTGGAGAATTGAAGACTGCTTGGTGGCATATTTCTTTTCGTCATAGATTTGATGATAACAGGACACTGCATCCTCCATTCCCCTGTACACTTTGGCAAACCTCTCTGCATTTGGGTCCTGATCTTCAAATGCAGCCATTGCTTTTTCTAAGAAGTCAAAAGCATTTGCCATTTCCTTGATCTTAAACTGTCTTAGCGGTTCTGCCTCATCACTTTTTTCATCATTTTCCATTTGTTTTCCAAGGTCTAGTAAGTCTTCATTACTCAACTCTTGATCATGTGAATCAATAAGTTCATTTACATCACTGTCCTCTATGTCCAGATTTAAATCATTTCCAATTTTCACACAGTTGCGTTTGAATTCATTTATACTGTCTTCATCAAATCCTTTAAAGTCATTTATGAGGTAAGGGCACACTTTTTTCCACAGTCCGTGCATATTTGTCGCAGTCACTTCAGCCCAACATTCTCCAACATTTTTAACTGCTTTATAGATGTTGAAATCTTTCCAGAATTCTTTGAGCATTACTTTACCATTTTCTGTTGTTCGTATTGCCCGTCTGAATGTTTTTCTCAGGTAGTGCGCCTTGAATGCCCTTATTACACCTTGGTCTATGGGTTGTAGGATTGATGTTGTGTTTGGTGGCATAAACACAACTTTCACATTAGGGTGCAACTCTGTCAAGTTCGAAGGATGACAAGGAGCATTATCAATGATGAGAAGAGCTTTGAATGGCAGGTTATTCATAGCACAATACCGTTCAACTTCTGGCACGAAACACTTTGAAAACCAGTCAGTGAAAATTGCACTCGTCATCCAGGCCTTTAAATGACTTTTCCAATAAACTGGTAGGCTTGCTTTAAGGATCCCCTTAAGAGCTCTTGGATTTTCTGAGTGGTATTCGAGTAGCGGTTTAAGCTTGAAATCACCAGCACAGTTTCCCCCCAAAAGTAGTGTTAGGCGTTCTTTGGATGCTTTGTGCCCTGACATGATTTTTTCTTCTTTAGCAATGTAGGTTCTGTTAGGCATTCGTTTCCAGTTTAGTCCCGTTTCATCAACATTAAAAATAAGTTCTGGAATGTAGCCTTCCTTCTCAATCAACTCCTCCAACTCTTTAACAAATGTTTTTGCTGCTTCGTCATCTGCACTGGTTGCTTCTCCGAAAATTCTTCTGTTGGTTAGGTTTGCTCGAGCCCTGAATCGAGTAAACCAACCTTTTGATGCCACAAATGTCTCTTTAGTCTCACTTTCCTCACCTTTTTTTTTCTTGAGGTCTTGGTAGAGTGTGCGTCCTTTCTCACAGATTAACTGTTCACTCAGAGGCATGCACTGTTGATTATTGTCCTCAATCCACAGCATTAGCATACGTTCCATCTCAATCAACAGTCCCGATCTTTGCTTGGTAATCACAGTTGATTGCATAGGAGTTGCACCTTTAACGTGAGTCAAGATACGTTCCTTGTCTTTGATGATGGTAGCTACCGTAGTACGGCTCATCCCCAGCGCATGCCCGATCACTGATGCTTTTTCTCCTTTCTCATTACGCTTAATAATATCGACTTTTTCACGTAATGCGATGGTCTAGCGTTTCTTGGAGTCATTATGGTCACTAGGAAGCTGTCTCTTAGGCATCGTGGAATCAGGCGAAAAACAAACACAAGAAAATTACAGGTGGTAGTAGCAGCGAGACTGAGAGCGATTGTTGGTTTGTTGGTAGTCAAGCGTGAGGCGGGAAAACACCAGAGACATCTTGCGGTAATCAGCAACACTTTAAAAACCGAGCTTTATGTATTTTTTCTTTATTTTCTTATATTTTAAAATTTCCTCTCGCGAACCGACTGTCGTAACCTCGAATTGACGTAAGTCAATACTGGCGCAACCCGAGACCTTACTGTACTGTATTTACGGGACTGCTCGTCCAGAGAGATGTGGTAGTAACCATTAAGCAAATCGATTGTGGAAAAGACCTTATTCTCTGATCCTATACAGTATTATGTAAAATGTCTGATAACAATGGCATTGGAAACCGGTCAGGTATGGTATGGGTATTGAGCTTACGGTAATCAACTACTGCACGCATTTCCCCGTTTCGCTTGGGCACGAAAAACAATGGGGCATTCCAAGGGGAGACCGAAGGCTCAATAATACTCAGTTTTAGCATTTCAACATGTTGGTTTGCAAGAGTACATAACAAATGTGGAACTCTGTAGGCCGGTACAAAAATTGGCTGTGTGTTTAAAGGCACGTTAATTTTGTGTTTAATGAGGTTTGTGCACCCTAATTGTTCACCTGGTAATGCTACTGTATTACGATGTTTCTCCAAAAGGTTTAAGAGATTGTGCTCTTCACGAAATTCTCCCGAGTGACTCTCGCTAGTCGTTCTGGAAATCACTACTGTATTTCCATTATTGGACCCGGGCATTTTTCTGTGTTGACTAGACAAGTCCCTTTTCATCCTACTTCTCCATTCATGTGGTTAATTAGGGACGCTTGAGTCTGTCCATCCTTATCCACCGTACGTAACGTGTTTTCAACTGACATACCTTTCACCCTACAAGATTTCTCTAAAACGAGAACATTACTATTTGTGGTCGCTGATTGAATAGTTACCAGCATATAAAAATTAAGTGGAATAACTGTGTTATGGGTAAGATAAGCGGGACAGACTGATGAATTATGATCGTTATCCCTTTTTCTAGTCTGGGAGGATGTGGGTAGTTTGGAGACATCTTTACCACCGTCCTTTTGTTTGTTTACATTCAGATGTTCAGTACTTCCAGTTCTTTTTGGCTCTCTGCTATTGATATGTAAGAAATCTGTGGGTAATTCGTCAGTGAACTCTTGGTCAAACTCTCATTCATTTGCGGGAGTAAAATTAGGGTCTCTGCTCGCATTGGTTGTAGGCTTAACAAGAGATTGGCTTTTATCACAAAATTTTCCACTGTATAGAAAATAGCAGAGAATTCTCTTGTTGTACTGTTAAATCGCATGTTTAATCGTATCATGCCTTTAACCGCAATTTGTTTACCGTTTACTGCATATAGGTCTAAATCAGATTCTTCTAGTAAGGAGACTTTATTCATAAGAATTCTATTTAATTCTTCTTGTGTTATTAAATTCACTGGAGAGCCAGTATCCAAGAATAAAGAAATTTGTTCTGTTACATAAGGCTGGCATTAACATACATTCATTTCCTAAGATGCCTCCTATCTGTATGGCATGCCTCTTAGATTTAGACTTTTCTGTCTTTATGATTGGTCGTTTTTTGTTGTTGCCTGTCCTTCCCCCGACTTGAACATAGCAACTAACTTCTCAACTGTTTTACAACTGGAGGTCCAATGACCCTGCACCTTGTGGTGGTGACAGTATGGTTCAAGACTTTGGGTCTTTTGGTTATCCTCCTTAACTCTAATATAACACTCAGTTTTTGAGTGTCCAGGATTTGCACAGTAATAACATAGAGTAGGCCTATCTCTCAATTGTGATCTTCGAGATGACTTCCCATACTTTGTTTTGTCTGTGGCACGATTTCTGCTAGGACTGCGCACGAATTTCTGTGATTGCTTGTAGCCAGGAGTCTGTGAGCGATGCCTCGCAGTTTGAGGGGATGGTATTTGTTTGTTTTTAGGTCGCGACCAATTATGATCTTTGGTGTAGTCGTTTTCACTGCTGACACTGTTTCTGTAATCCTCATTTTGTTCATACCCGACATTGTTTCAGTCACCCCTGCCTTGCTACAATTCATCTCTATCTTGTTCATGAAATCTAGCAAGCTCATCCCTGGGGTATATGCCACAGTCTTCACAATTTTTAGCGTCCTATCTGGCAATTTACACAGTGCAGCTACATAGCCAAGGATGTCTGCGACATGCAATGGCGTCATTTTGCCATCTTGTGTTACTTAGTTTGATTTCTCTATAGTAGCTAACAATGTTCTTTTAATTGTAGAAACATCTGCTGTTATTTCATCTAGTGCAGAATTAGTTGTATGTTCTCTCATAAGATCCACAATCTTATGTAATTCTGGAACTATGCCTGGCAAAATAGTTATACCTTCAGAGAATTTCTGAAGAAATTTTGTCTTGTACTCCTCATATGTGTTAGCTCTTAGGAGCTTATCCAACTTAAGTAAGTCGGACGCTGGACACCTCTCATGGTTAATCCTAGACGAAAGTGTGGCGATTTTCTCATTCTCATCTGTTACATGTTTCTTAACAAAGACCTGTTCTCATTCATTTAAAAGAGACATGATGTCAATGCGGTCTTTCTCTGTGCCTGAAAATTTTGGGGTGGTTGCATCCTTATGGTAAACGTATACGTGAGGGGTAGATGGTGAATGCGTGGTTGCATTGTTCGCCATCTTGGCAGGTTGTACACCTGTTAAGTCCACCTGTGATCCCTGATCGTTATGTGAAGGAACAGTCGAATAAGACCTACCTGATCTGTGAACCCTTTTCATTAGGCTTTTGTATGTATGGAGAAAAGCCTACTCGTCGCTGTTTACATCTGAGGGAGGTTTCCATTCCTGTCTACTATG
>JAGKTI010042934.1:0-10039 GCA_018397915.1 Birgus latro
TTTCAGGCCACAACCAGTTCATTTTATACAGATTAAGGAAGGCACCTAAGACTGTAAAAAATAAAATCTGTTATTAGTAACAATAGCATAAAGAAAACGTATTCAAACTGAAAGATTTTAAAAATATACTCTAGAAACAAGTCTACATGGCAGTAAAATATTGTTACCTTAGGAATAACATTGTTTGGTCATGTGTTTCCTCTTTCATTTACATTTTAATTTGGTTTTGAAGTGTTTGGTAGCTATATGAGTAAACAAAATAGTATAAACACTGAATCCCATTGGCAACTTAAGCTCAAGAGTGTCTGTGAATATGGCACCTCGTAGACAACAAGACTGCGGTACTATGATTTAACTTAAAACTGAGCTTCAATCGACTGGAAAATAAACGAGTTGTAACCGAACTGGAATTGAACAAATAATCAGATGAACTGAACTGTCCTTCTAAATACATCTTCAAAGCTCATACACAGTGTTTTTATCTATTTTATTTTATTTAATTTTTTTTGCCTTATGATTTACTTTATAAATGCTATAACTTATATGTATTCCTAAATTAACAGATCTGTTATAGTGTTAGTATATTATAGTATACAGTAGTATATTATAGTATAGATGTTGGAGCGGCCCTAATGAGACAGGGCTGCGTTTGGAAACTCCATGTGCTGTTGTTTGCAGATGATACTGTGTTGTTAAGTGAAGACGAAGGGGAGCTGCAAGGCTTGGTGGATGAGTTTGGGAGAGTGTAAGAAACGGAATCTAAAGGTGAATGCAGAGAAGAGTAAGGTTATTGTCATCGAGAGAAATAAAGTCACTGAATATACAGTGAGCTTGGATGAGGAGGAAGTGGAAAATGTGAGTGTGTTTAAGTACTTGAGTAGTGTGATGAGTAAGGATGGAAGTTTAGAGGATGAAGTGTTTGAAAAGGTACAACATGGAAGAAATGAGTGTGTTTAAGTACTTGAGTAGTGTGATGAGTAAGGATGGAAGATTAGAGGATGAAGTGTTTGAAAAGGTATAATAAGGAAGAAAGATTGCTGGTTCCTTGAAATCAGTGATAAGAAACAGGGAAGTGAGCATGGAAATGAAAAAGGTACTGCATGACAGTATTCTGATACGAACTCTAACGTATGGAAGTGAAGCTTGGACCTTGTTGAAGGGACAGAAGTCAAGAGTAAGAGCAGTGGAAATGAGTTATTTGAGAGGAGCATGTGGAGTCACATGGAGAGACAGACTGACAAATGAAGAAGTGAAAGAGGGTTGTGGTGTGGATGTTGATGCAGTAGGCAGCGTTAGGAGAAACAAATTGAGGTGGTTTGGCCACGTGGAGAGGATGGAGAGTGAGAAACTAACGAGGAGAGTGTATGTGAGTGAGATGGAGGGGGGGGTGAGGGAGGTTGTGGCCAAGGATGAGGTGGTGGGATGGAGTGGAGAGGTATATGAGAGAGGGGGGTGTGAGCTGGAAGCAGGACAGTGAAATGGAGGGGGACAGAGCGACATGGAGGCGATTTGTTTGTGATCACCCCTTACGGGATTAAGGCGTCTGGCAATAGATAAACAGATACGAGTAGATAGATATTTCTTTAGTTAATAATTGGTCTGCCAATAATAGAGGGGTACGCCCCCTACGCCCCTCACCTTAATCCGTGCCTGTGGTGATTTTGTCATATATTCCTTTTTTACCTTAGTACGGTGAAGAAAGTATTACAAACTGAAATGGTTGTTATAAAACCATGTTTGATGATAATTAAATAAATTACTTGAATCTTGTTCGATTCTGCTTATTTTTTAACAGATGAATTGCATTCAGCTGGAACCGGAGATGATTTGACCTGAATTGAAATGAAATCGGTGTTTATTTTTTTAATAAATGTTAATAATGTAATTGAAATATTGAAGGATTTATTTTGCTGGGACTGGATATGATTAGATTTAGCACATTGGAACTGCTGGTGCTTAATCTGTGTAGTATTAGGACATCGGTTTATTTTATTATTGGTGCTAAACATCATCTACGTTATGCAAGGGAGAAACATTTGACCTTGACAGCTTTTATATATGCGGTGGTCCACATATAACTCTCCTTGCTACGTCAAGTGCTTTCTCGTGTGTTGTGGGTACGGCTTGGACGGTGTTATTAATGTCTGTCTTGCATCATTATTCATTTCAAACTCCCACTGCTACATCCACGCCCACATCAACTGACTGAATCATCCTCCCAGCACATAACCTCAGACAAGATTCTATTGGAGTCACGCTGCATTTCAGCTTCATTATCCCTTCCAGTCCCATGTGGTAATTATCTCCCATATCCTTGCTGTTTGTAGATTATTATAGTAATCCTGGGAGAGACATTTCTATTTCGAACAGCTAGGTATAACCCTTCTTATCTTTTTCCACTTTCCGGACCCTTTCTCAAATTGAAGAAAATACTCTGGAGATAAGAAAATAACAACACTCCTTAGGAATTATGAAACTAATTCATGCACCTGGAGGGAACTCTCCCAAGCTGCATAGTGTCGTCAGAGAGTAGCCAGGAAAAACGAAAAGCTGACCTCGAGTTGGTGCGGCAAAATGTTTGGGCGCCATTGCATTCTGTTTTGGCTAACCCAAGGTAATTTTGCAAAACTCAAGAGAATTGCAGTGCACCAGTATGTGCAACCTATCCTGAAGACAGTCAGCCACATCAGAAGAGATCTCCAGGCGAACCACCTTCAAACTTGTACCATCTGTGCACTGGTGTAACTGTACATGACCTTGGGGGTGGGGGACAGATTTTTTTTTTTTTTTTTTGGGGGGGGGGGGGGGGGGGAGGATGGTGGTCACACTTCATTGCAAGGAACCTGCCTATACTCACCATTTCATTTCATCAAAAAAATATTACTAACGAGCTAATTAGTACAGTATTATCACTATTCTTATATTGAGTTAATAATGTGAACCCCAACTACGAGTATATCCCACACATTTAATCGCTAAGCAGACACTGTCGCATGCCAGCACCTCAACCCCCTCCCCCGTCACACACACACACACACACACACACACACACACAGCAGCATAGTGACTGCTACTGTTAATTCATGTTTCTTGCTGCACTGCGATACTGCGGGCAGGTGCCATTTTAGTCAGATCCACACGAAAATACCAATTATTCTGATATCAGACATACACTCAAAGCACAAATACGAGTTCTGACAATATGACTTCATATGCCCCCAAATATCTAGCAAAGTCAGGCTATCTGTCTATCTTTTGCCAGACGCCTGTCCTGTAAGGGGTGGCCACAAACAAATCGTCTCTCTGTCGCCCTGTCCAATGTCACTTCACTGCCATGCTTCCAGCTCACACCTCGTCTCTCATATCCTCTCCACTCCATCTCATCTTCGGCCTCCCCCTCCCTCTCCTCTCCTCTACTTCATTTGCATACACTCTCCTCGTAAGTCTCTCGCTCTCCATCATCTACACTGGCCATGCCAACTCTTTGTATTTCTCCTAACGCTCCTTCACTTCCTTATTTGTCAATCTGTCTCTCCATGTAGCCTCACATGCTCCGGCCAACTTAGCGAAATTTATGAGTTTCCTTTACGACATTGTCTCCCGGTCTGGTCATGTGCACAAACGGAACTTAGCAAATGAAAAAAATAAGTAAATAAATAAATAAAATAAAATACATATACTGAACGTGTTATGAGAAGGTGAGGAGCGAGGGGTAGCGAGGGGGAGAAAAGCTCAAGGGGTCGTTACTCTTCAAAAATACACAAAAAAATTATAGAGCACACTTAGAGGTAACAGCTGTAATAGAGTTCTGGAGTGTACAGTCCATCGTAGTTTTCTGAAATATTGTAGTAGTGCACTATGAATTATAATTTCAGTGAGGTAAATACAATATACTGAAGGCATTATGGATATACTGTGTCGAACATCCTCGCGTGATCCACCTTTGGATTGCGTTTCATTCTAATGAACATTGTGGATGAACAAGTAGCCTAATTGTGGTGTTCCTCACAGGCTTAACTCAATGTATTAAGAGAATAATTTTTAGAAATAGGGTATGATTGGAGTTTTACCAACAAGTAGCTTACTGTTTCTAAATACTGTATAAGTGAATACTTTTACTGTAGTCTCTGTTACAAGTAACACCAAAAAATGACCACAACCTTTTTTATTTTATTATTATTATTTTTTTTTTTATCGTTGCGAATAACTAACTACATTATGACACCACTAAGTGGATTGGGTTGCCATTTTTATTTTTACGTTTTCACGGGAAAAACGACCAAATAATAAACTTCATGGAGCATATTTAGAATCAAAACTTGGGAATTATGTAAAAACGAATGGATGTCATATTCTGGTCTGAAATGACAAGCAAATATTTTACAGACTTCTTTTTCTCATTCTGCTCCTGACTATAACCTCATTTCAGGATATGAGAGAGATGGTGTGCATGAGGTGGTCAGAGTGGACAAATTGCTGCAGATGCTGGAGCAGGTCAGTGAAGATTTGGCACTTGTGAAAGGAGGTCAGACTACTGTGCAAGAGAAACAGGCCTGTTTACAAAACAGCCTCAGTGTGTTGCAACATTCCCAGGCCATCTTTGTACAAAGTATGTCCACACTGCAGCAGTTGTATTTGATGCTGCAAGAAAAACTAGAAAAACAACAATTATTTCTACAGACCCTCTCCTGTGGAGAGTGTACTGCTACCTTAAATCAAAATGTAGCTTCCTTACAAATGGAACAGGCCAGCTTGGATCAGAACCTGACAATCATAAAAGAGGAAAACACCATTCTACAGCAGAGCCAGGCCTCCTTGGGAGAGAGTGTGGCAGCATTAGAACACAACCACATCAACTTCCTTGAAAGACAGGAAGAACAAACCGCTGCTCTGCAAGAGGAAATCGATACCATAAAAACTAGCCTGGCCTCCGTTCAAAGTACGTTTGGTTGGATGGAGAAAAATCTGACACAACGACAAACAGATCAAGGTTAGTTTTGTCTTTTCCTAAGCACTGCCACTACTGTAGTTTCTTCTTAGCCATTAAGCAACGATTATGTATAATAACTGCAAAAAAAAAAACTTTCTTGATCATAGAACATACTGGGCCAGCAAAAAATTGGTGTGCTGGGTGATAAGGACTGGGTGCGATGGGAGAGCATGGTGATAGGTTGTGGGGCAAAGCAGGGACCGTACACCCTGTGAATATCGGTGTTTTAGGTCGATTTGTAAACGGGAAGTACATCTTATAACAAGTGGTGCCAGGAACAATAAACCTTGCTAAACAGCAGTTATTTTATTGCTGTTAAATACTGGCTCATCTCTGCCATTTACTGTCAGTACACAATTAAAGTCCAAGTGAATGGCACAATTGTCTTCAAGCTGCGCCTTCTAAAAATCCGTGATCTTGCATTTGACCTTTCAAGGTCACTCAAGGTCAAAGGTCATCCTGCCAAATCAATGCCCATATGAGACTTCCTATATCTCCGTAATAGTAAATATCTCTATCTTTAACGAGTTTCAAGTTATAGCCACCTGAATATCCGTGACCTTGAGTTTGACCTTTCAAGGTCACTTACGGTCAAAGGTCAAGGTACCAATTAAAAACCCATATGGGATTTCCTATATGTCGATAATATTAAATATCCCTCTATCTTCAACCAGTTTCGAGTTATAGCACCTTAAATATCCGTGACCTTGAGTTTGATCTTCCAGGTTCATTCATGGTCAAAAGTCTTGGTGCTAAATGAAAGCCCATATTACGAGTTTCTGTATGTTTATATAATAAATATCTCTATCTTCAACCGTTTTCAAGGAATAGCCCTTTGAAAATCCGTGACCTTGATTTTGAACTTTCAGGATCAATCAATTGGCTCCAGAATTAAATCACTTTCTTTGGGGACCAGTGCACACATATCCTGAAAGTTTCATGTAATTTCCTTCAGCCGTTTTTCTGTAATGTTAGTAACAAATAAAGAAAGAAACAAACAATACCAAAAACAATACCTCGTCGGACTCCGTCCGGGCGAGGTAAATATCAGTTTTGAATATCGGTTTGCATAGGAGGAAGTATACCCTTTGATGTTAGTGCCGTAGGTTAGTGTGTATACGCGTGGTAAATGTTTAAACCAAAATTTTTGATAAGGGCAACATGGAAGTGACCATGCACCTCATTCATGTACCTGTATTTAAAGGGAATTATTACACTTGTGCTAAACTATTCACACACACTTACAAACCTCTGTTACAGACAAGGTGTTTCTGCACGATGGTCAGAAGTTCTACGTACACACTACGAGTAAACTGGACTGGCAAGCTGCTCGGCAGTGGTGCCAGAATAACTGGAATGGTGACCTGGCTCAACCCACTGGGGATCTGGACCGCTTCATGAAGGAGGTCACTGCCCGAGTCAAAAGTAAGCAAATGGTAACTATTTTAGCCTATCCTAACCAAACATTATCCGATCTAGTGACTGATAATAACGGATGAATGATGGATGATGGCTGGTGATGATGATGGTGAATGATTGAAAGATGATGAATAGTGCATGGTGATGAAAGATGGTAATGACGAATAAATAATTGGTGACAATTTGATGAGTGACAGGTGAGAAAAAAGTGTATAGTGGCAGACTGACCGATGCTGATTAACGACGAATGTCGTTCACTGATAGATATCCACTGATGATAGATGATGAGTAATTGATGATGATGATGATGATATTGGAGGATAGTAATGATGCATAAATAATTGATGGACGGTTAAGATAGATGAATGTTGATTGACGGATGATGAGGGTGGATGATGATTGATTAATGGATGATTGATTGACAGATATTGATTGATGATGATGGATGATGTTTGACAAATGAATATGAGTTATAATGGATGATGTTCGACAAATGGATATGAGTTACAATGGATGATGTTAGACTGATGGTTATCAATTGATCTATTTATCTATCTATCGCCAGAGGCCTTAATTACGTAAGGGGTGGCCACAAACAAATCGCCTCCATGTCGCTCTGTCCCCCGCCATTTCACTGCCCTGCTCCCAGCTCACACACCCCTCTCTCATATACCTCCCCACTCCATCCCTCCATCTCATCCTTGGTCTCCCCCTCCCTCTACCCCTTTCCACCTCTCTGACATACACTCTCATCGTCAGTCTCTCACTCTCCATCCTCTCCACATGGCCAAACACATTAATGTGTTTCTCATAACGCTTCCTACCACATCCACATCCATGCCACAATCCTCCATCACTTCCTCATTTGTTAGTCTGTCTCTCCATGTGCCTCTCCACATGCTCCTTTCAAATAACTCATTTCCACTGCTCTCACTCTTGACTTCTGTCCCTCCAACAGTGTCCAAGCTGCACTTCCATACGTTAGAGTTGGTATCACAATACTGTCATGTAGTAGTTTTTTCACTTCCATGCTCACTTCCCTGTTTCTTATCACTGCTTTTCAAGGAACCAGCAGCCTTTCTTCCCTGCTGCACCCTTTTAAGCTTAAACGCACTCACATTCTCCATATCCTCCTCATTCAATCTCACTGTACATTCACTGACTTCACCTCTCTCGAAGATCATCACTTTACTCTTCCCTATATTCACCTTTAGATTCCGTTTCTTACACACTCTCCCAAACTCATCTACGAAGCCTTGCAACTCCCCACTTCTCCACTTATCAACACAGTATCATCTGCAAGCAACAGTACAGGGAGTTTCCAAACACTGCCCTCTCTCACTAGGGCCACCCCAGCATCCACTGCCCTACCTTGTATCTCTTTTATAACCCCATCCATATACAGATTGAACAGCCATGGAGACATGACACATCCTTGTTTCAATCCAACCTTCAAATGGAAAAAATTCACTCAGTTCACCATCCACACACACTGCAGCCTTAGCACCCTCATACATACTCTTTACGGCCTTCAACAACTTCACATCTACTCCATATATTCTTAATACTTTCCACAATCCTTGTCTATCCACCCTGTCATATGCTTTCTTCAGATCCATTAAGCCTGCATACAACTTCTCTCCCTTCTCTAGAAACTTATCCACTAAAGATCTAAGAATGAATATCTGATCTACACAACCTCTTCCCTTCCTGGACTTCCCTTGTTTGGACTTTGATTTTGACCACCACCAAGTGGTGGTCCGAAAGTCCACTCTCCCAATCTCTATATACTCTTGCATCCATTACACACCTTCTCATCCTTTCATCCACACACATAATCAATCATTGCCTTCCGTTCATTCAGTTCACCATCCACCCTTCTAATCACTCGCCACGTATACCTATGGATCATTTTGTGCCAGAAGAGGGTATTAGCCTCGCCAACCCCCTCCCGTCACAAATGTCCACTAAAGCACTACCATTCGCATCCATATCTGCAGGCACACCCCACTCACCAACCACTCCATCCACATTCACATTCTCCACTTTTCCATTCATATCTCCAGTCAAAAACACTCTCTCATTCCTTTCAAACTTTTCCAAGCACGCTTCCACGTTTGTCCGAAACTCAATTGATGATGATGGATGTCTGATGAACATCAGTTGATGAATGATATTTGATTGAGAGATATCATTTGATGAAAATGGATGTTTCATTGAGAGATATCAGTTGATGAAAATGGATGTTTCACTGGGTATCAGTTAATCTTGATGGATGATGTGTGACAGATGGATATCAATTGATGATAATGGATGATGTTTGATTGTTGAATATCATTTGGTGATGGTGAATACTGTTTGACTGAAGGATATCAAGTGATGTACAATTATGTCAGATTGATGGATGTCAATTGATTATAAGGGATGACGTTTGACTGAAGGATACCAGTTGATGATGATGTTTGGCTTTTTTTTAATGCAAGGGAGAAGGAACCAAAGACCATGGGCTTCCATACTGTTCCTTCCAAGAAAAAACAAAAACAATATGAAAGAGAGCCAAATTCAAGATCCGTTCATTTCGAGATGCCTGGACACGCTGCGTTTGAAAGACTGGATATCATAGGAAGTAGGGAATACAGACAGAGGAAGACAGTTCCAGAGTTGACCAGTTGCATAAATGAAGGACTTGGAGTAACGATTAACTCTTGCATTAGAGAGTTGGACAGAAAAGGGATGAGAGGTTGTTGCTAGACGGGTGCTACGTGCCCGTCGTAGAGGTGGAGGGATGCAAAGAAACAGCTCAGAACAGTGACCGTTCAAGCAGCGATAGAAAAGAGATAAAGATGCAACAGTGCGGCAAAGAGACAGAGATTGAAGGGAGTCAGTAAGAGAAGGAGAATTAATGAGACGAAAAGCCTTTTACTCCACCCTATTGAGAAGAACTGTATGTGGGGAGCCTCCGCACAAATGAGAGTTGTATTCCACACAGGGGTGAATAAAACCCTTGTACAAAGTCAACAATTGTTCAGGGCTAAAGATGGTTCGGAGTAGGCCTAGCACACCTAATCTCTTGGAAGCAGATTTCACAAGAGAAGTAATATGTTCTTTCCATGATAAATCCCGAGTGAATGAAACCCGAAGCATCTTCAAAGATGATGCCGGACTGAGCTGGACATTATTAAACATTAGTGGGTAATCCTGTGAAAGATTTTGTCAGGTTGATAGGTGTAATTAAAAACAACAAGATTATTTTTACCCCAACCAGACATACGAGCCAAGTCAGACATTAAGGTGTGCCATAGCTTCATCCCTAGTTTATTGGAGTAACTGCTGAGATGGACATTGCGGGAACCGAATGGAAAGGTGAAGGGTGGAATCATCGGCGTATGAGTGGATACGGTTAGATGTACAGCTTAGAAGGTCATTGATGAATAAAAGGAAGAGAGTTGGTGATAGGACAGAGCCCTGAGGAAAACCACTGTTGATAGACCAGGGAGAAAAACGATGGTTGTCTTCAACAGCGGCTATAGAACGACCAGAAAGGAAGCTAGAGATGAAGGCACAGATAGAAGGATAGAAACCATAAGAGGGCAGTGTGGAAATTAAAATTATATGCCAGACTCGATCGAA
>JAGKTI010042935.1:0-10039 GCA_018397915.1 Birgus latro
ATGAATGTCATAAGAAAGTAGTTACTCAGGCCTAGAGACAAGCTTCCACAATGAATACCACCAAAACTAATGATCTCTCTGCTTTTACTACCTTCTGCATACCAGAAATTACATGTACAGTTTATCACACAACATTCACTGTTCATTGCATTACTAAAAAAGTTGCTGTAAACTATGGTAATATCTGGTCGGAATAAAAAATCTGTTAATTTTAAATTAATAAATCTGTTAATTTTAAATATGATAAAAGATTGGAAAACAACCAATCCCACATTGCCTTCTGTGAGATGCTAGGACCCCAAGATGGTACTGCACAAGGTAAAACTGCAAAGCCTACATTACCTCCATCAAATATCGAGAACTGAGGGTAGGCTTCTTTAATCTAGCACATTTAAGGTAGTTTACCAGTCTACCTCCCCCAGTCACTATATACAGAAAAAGTCCTTTAATCTGACTGCCAGTGATCTGATTATCCCAATACTCCGAATTTTTTGAGGAGGCGCTGAAATCCCCCTAGTGGCGGGGAGTGGAAGCAAGCAGGGAGGACTGCACTCACCTGCCATTTTCAGTTTATATCTGTGCCCAGTCTGAAGCTCTTCTAATAACTCCACTTGATTTTCGGACCAATAAGCGACGACAACAAAGTAGCAATGGCTCCCACACCTTCTACTTGTCATGGTGGAAAGAAAACTACTAAACAGAAGCATGTGACACTAAAAATAAGTGATAAACTCAAGGTGATAACAACAGTTGAGCATGGTGAAGAATGTTGGAAGGTAATGGAAGACTTTAACACTGGGGCCTCAACTTTCTTGAATATTGTAGCAGCGAAGGATAAACTGATGAAGTTTGTGGCAGGTGGCAGTTGCTGGTCAGGTCAGGAAAACCATGAAATGACCAAAATGAGATAAACTGGATGAAGCAGCGTACAAGTGGTTTACAGCTAAATGTGCTAAGGGCAAGCCTATATTGGGTTTAATGATTGTTGAGAAAGCTAAGCAGTATTGCAAGGATATGGAAATCAACAATGATGTAAGATTCTCTGACGGATGGCTTCGCAATTTAAAGCTTCGGCATGGGATCTGGGTGACTGATGTGGCTGTGGAGAAAAATTCATCAGATCATGAAGCAGCACCTAGCTACGGCAGGTCCCTCTCAATAGTCCAAAAAAAAAAAAAATAGCTTGAAAGACCCTTAGTCCCCTGCCATTTGGATTACAGGACTTTTATATACTGTATCATATAAAATTCATCAGTTACCTCTTCAGAATCAATCTGTTGCACAGCTGTCATTCTGATTGAGGTACTTTAACCACTAGACCACCTGGGATATATTAAAATGCATTTCATATTGCAGACTTGTTCACAGCATCAATCTGGGTATAACACCCTTGGAAGCACAATGTATTGGCCATATACAGAGAATACATTTTTGCAGCTGTGGTACATTATGGTTCAATGCTGTTAAATATGACAGTATCAGGTAGTCCACTTATAAGTCAGGGATGTGTTTTAGAATATCATAATTTCCTCCATGCAACTGGTGCTGTACATTTGGCAGATCAGCTTCACAGACAGCAGTGTAACTACACTATTACTGGCAATCATTCTATAATTTACTATGCATTTAGCAATGAAGAAAACAGTAAAATGGTGACTTACAATATGGACTTAGTGTATTCTCATCCAAATTATTTAAATATAAAATCTGTCTTGCATGATTAAATAGCACTATACAGTAGTTCGATAATCATGTCTACCACAGCTGGCTATAAACAAAGCTCTTCTGAGGGACTGCTTACCTAAAGTAACAGTAAAACAGTTAACAGCCAATCCCATATCACCCCCTTTGAGGTGTAGGAGCCTGAGGTGAGGCTACCATTGCCAAGTACATAGAGAAATAAGTATCTTCCCAAAGTTTAATGAATACATAGCAGAAATGCCAAACCATCTGAAACATGCACTAGTAGAGATAGGGTTTTCATTGCATTTCCCCAGCTGTAAATTTTCTTCAGACAGAACTGGGAAGATAGTAGTTTCTCTGACAGTACGTTTAAGAGTTCATGATCAGCCTATTTCCCTCGATGACGTTAAATCATCGAAAAATCTCCAGTCATCTCTTTGGGATCAACCATACACAATGCTGACACTCCAACTGGGACATACCACTGAATAACCAGATGCCTTCTTGTCTACAAATAATAATGTACACTTGATGCCCTTATTTGTAGCTTAGAATGTAACCCCCTATCTTGAAGTCAGAAGCTACATAACCCACACAATTGCTGAAATATGATGCACGTAATTTTTCTGGAATGACAAAAATAATTAAACTCTCCAGTCCATTTTTTTTTTTTAACCACCAAACAATTTTATTCAGTTCAGGAGACTGCTTGATTGAACGGGTTATGAAAGATGTATCCTTCAGTAACCCTTCAACATCTACCCGTCAGTTCAATGACATAGGCCTGTATTCTTGTCGGCTGTGGAAGCTCCCTAATACCTCTTCCTTGGCGCTTTATTTCTGGATGCTCTTGGTCAATATATTTTTGTATGCTATTTTTGCACTGCATGGCAGTATTGGAAGGATTTATATAGCACAGAATAGGACAATAAGGTGTAATAAACAAAACAAATAGCTTAGAAAAAGGTGTCTGGGAGGTTCCGTATGCTGCAAGAATATGAGCCATTAAGTATTTTGCATACTAATCTTCCTACCATCCAATGATTTTATGTATGTGAGTTTTGACAGGAGGGGGTCAAACATAACCTTCCGTAACCCCTTCTTACCACAGATCCTCTTATAAGTTGAATAAAATCACCTGGTGGCAGCTTACTTAAAGGGGTTACCTGTCTGCTCCTTCACTCTGACAGGTATCTCTAAAGCTGAATCAAACACAGGAAGTCTTCATTATATATGGAGTTTTTAAAGTCCTTTTTTTGCTATGAAGTATTTAGCAACTGTTGTTATTACTGTTGCAGCTGTTGTGATGTTTCTGTTGTGGCCCCAGGCTCATCTGAACCTGGTGGACTGCAGGCTTAATTTTTCCTTTCTAAGCAGTCCACCATCCTCCTTTCTAGGGACAGGTAAGTAGTTGAGGGACAATTATATAACCAGGCAGCGAATCTGCATGGCTATATCGGCATTACCACATGATGCATTCCTCTACAAAGCCTAAAAGAGAGTCTACAGTAAATGAAAAAAAAAAAAAAAACCTATTAAAGTTAAAATACTTTCTGTAAAAATGATTTACCAAGTTGCCCCAACAGACAGAGCTGATTATATGGGGTGGAGGGGGGGGGAAATTAAAAAAAAATAATAATAATAATAATTAGAATGCATCATATAAGAAGGATTTACTGTACTGATGGTGCTGGAGAGGGATGCCTTCATGAGATGACAATGATATAACCAGGATTCACTATCCAGTTATGCAAACTCCCCTCATCTCTCTCACTGTTCCCCTCCAAAGAATGGTGGGCTGTAGGAGGGCAATTTCAGCCTATAATTCAGTGGGTTCAAACTACAGATGAGCCTGGAGCTACAACTACTATCGTACAGGCAGTTATATTGTAGGCCAAGGCTGTGTTTAGTCCAAAATATACAGCAACTTTTATTTTAAAACAACTGGTACTGTAAACTGGGGGAAGTGGCAGATCAGGTGCACAAGGAGCAACAATACTTAAAAAAGCAGTATTTCTATAATTTACCTTGATTAACAGCAGAATATGAAAAAATAAAAATTAATAAACCAATAAAGCAAGGACCTCCTGTAAGCTGGGTGTTATTAAAATAAAGCAAAATATACTACATGTCCACCTCTCTATCTATCTACTGCCAGACGACTTCATCTTGTAAGGGGGGCCACAAACAAATCGCCTCCATAACGTCCTGTCCTCCGCCATTTCACTGCCATCCCCCCAGCTCACATCCCCCCCTTTCACATACCTCTCCCCCCCTTCCACCTCATCCTCCACCCCCCCACCTCACTCACATACATTCTTCTTGATAGTCTCTCGCTCTCCATCCTCTCCATATGGCCAAACCACCTCAATGCATTTCTCTTAACACATTCTTATCATGTCCACACCACAATGCTCCTTCACTTCCTCATTTGTCACTCTGTCTCTCCATGTAACTCCACATGCTTTCTCAAATAACTCATTTCCACTGCTCTCACTCTCGACCTGTGTCCTTCCAACAAGGTCCAAGCTTCACCTCCATATGTTAAAGTTGGTGTCACAATACCATCATGCAGTGACTTTTTCACTTCCATGCTCACTTCCCACATGAAAGGGGTTAACTGATGCTTTTAAACAACCCCTTCGCTACAAGAGTTACAGTAACTGCTAACCTCTCCACTCCAATGACACAGATGACCAAAATTCTAATTATACCATTCTTATATACAAATGTAAGGAATCTTGAACACACAGTAACCTTAATGTTGCTTCAATATCAAGTTCCTGCTTCACTTCAGTGTTGGTCATACCAGTATGTATACCATAATAATGAAAAAGGGAATACAGTATCTTGTTATCTGTCAGTTATTTCTATACGGAATGCATAGATTAAAAAAAAAAAGTTTCAGTGACAGACTTTGTAATCACTTGCAGTAGTTACAAGTCCTTTACTAAAATTACAGTTTAACTGATAACATAGCAAAAAGCCTATTTTTTCCCTCCATTAAGAGAAATGAAAGCACTTTAGGATGCAAACTTTTGCCTCTGATCCTGTGCCAACCCTACGTGCTGGTTAGGAATTCGTCTTGCAACACAGTAAAATAAGATGATAACTGCTGCAACATAACCAGGTTTGTCTAGTATATTATGGGTTCCATTGCATCAGGTAATTAGTTGTGCTGTACCAAGGTCTATGTATGCAGGTACAACCTTTACTCACTTGACAGTTGTTGTTCCATCCAAAACTTTGCTGTCTTCTCACTTAACATCCCTTCTATTATTATTATTATTTTTATTTTTTCTTGTCCAATGAAATATCATATTACACATGATAAGGCATTTCAGGGGCTTGGCTTCTCAGCTTTGCCAGGATTTTTTACAGGCACTGCAATCCCAAAAACCATAAGGCATACACAGTGGTGAGTGTGGAGAGTTGCATTTCACATCCACATAACATGTATATCCTTGACTTGTGACTGTGTGGTGACAAAACCCTCACTTGCCAGCAGTTGTATGTGACAAAGGTACTGAGGCTTAAGTCTTATTTCCTATAGTGCTAACTTCCAGGAGAAAAAAAAATACAGCATCATAAAAGTGCAATGGCATCTACAAAACACCCGTACAATACTCAAAACGTACATATACAGTTTAAGGGTATCCAGTAAATGAAAGACTTCAGTACAGTGACAAACACTTATCAAGGATATACAGTATAAACTAAAATCAAAGTCACTACTCTGAGACAGCAAGCTACATTTTAGCAATATTATACAGCATAATATAGGTATAATTATCTAACAGATGCCTCATAATGCACTGATAAATGCAGCATCAAGTGCATAACTATTTACTATCAATATACAGTATACCACCAGTTACATTATGGTATCAATTTTAGCATGCATTGTTTAATATTTGTTATTCAACAACTTAATAAATTACAATATCTTAGCTTCCAAATGATACATTTATGTTCACTGTATTTTGTTAACACAATATTTTGTATAAAGAATAGTCCAACATAATGCATTTTTCACATGTATTAACACAAAGCTTTATATTTATATGTCAATAACATTACAGTAGTACTGTATTCTGTAACATAAACACTGATGAAATATACATTACCAACCCTAATGCATACAAACAAACTGAGCTGTCCTTCGATGAAGTTAAAAAGCAAGCAATTCTATAAGGAGATGCTACACAGTGCTATGAATCTCATAGGAACTTTGAACTAAAAAGTTTGGCAATGTAAAACTAAATACAATTCATAAGTCTTGATAATTGCTAATAACACTACGTAAGCTTCATGTATTGCAGCCGTACTACAGTATGCAGTATCTTACATACAGTGACACAGTAGTTAAATTCTACTTCCACAAAAAAGGAATCATACACAATGTGGTCCCTAACCATAAATGTTTCTCATTATTCCATACATCACATTTACCAAGACCATCTACATCCCACAATTATAACCTCTCCCAGGGATGTTCATCAGCAAACTCTAGGGGCCATAGTCTTCTTGGTTGTGGAGGCCCCCCTCCACCTCTTCCCTACCAGCTTATTTCTGTAACTGGTATGTTCTTAAATTCTTGTATGCTATTTATACATTCTGTCATTATATTAAAATAAGCATTAAAAACACAAAATAATAATGCATAATATGAAAAATAATAATAAAAAATAGACCACACAAGATAACAATGCGTAATATGCAAAATAAATCGTTCTGGAAGAGGCGCTAGGAGCGTCCTTACCTAACAAGAATATAACCCCAACTGTGAGGCACCTGCTTGGCAAGCCATCGAGCAGATTCACATTCAGTTGTGGCAACAGATACAAGAATTACTACCGTGTATTAATCTTTCAAGACATAAATAAAGTACATTCCAATACAGCTGTCCCTCCTGTAATGTACTACAGTATTTAGAGCTGTGTTGTGGGGGATGGCTATGTCTGACACAAATATGCTTGGGACACAGACTCCAAAGAATCTGATCATGAGAAAGTTTGTAAATATCTAGCTCGGACCTGACAACTGGATCTGACATGAGAATCCAAATCAAACAAGCCAAGAAACAGCTGCACTAAGGGAGGGACAGACAACACTCTGGAAAGGGTGAAATATTTTACTCCCACCACAGTACACTGTAACACAGCCAGGCTAGGGAAACAAAAATTACAGGAGAGGCACCTGTGCCTTTAGTTGGGGCCTGGGTTTTAATTTTTACAGCCATGAAGTGCAAAATCTTATTCTGTTGTTTGCACACATTTGAGGGTGTATTTGATTTTGGTGTATGGAGAAAAATTTCAGGTATATCTGCTGGTGCCACTACAATATTTAGAGGAGGTAGAAAAATCTACATATAATACATGAATGGACAGACTGTAGTAAAGTGCTGGAAGGAGGAGGAAAATCAACATAAAGCCTGGGTAGGGAGGGAGATATGCTCACTGTCTTCTTCCTTCTGTGAAAAAAAAAAAAAAAAATCTGAGCTGCCTGAAAGGTGGTGATGACGGGAGAGAGTTACGGTGAAGACACTCTGTGAATCTGCTTTGGTATTTGCAAGTTACATTCTCTTCCAGCCATAGTTTTTGCTGACCTTTTACTCCTACCCCTAGCAAGTGTGAAACGGTACAGCAGTTAAGGCTTAATGGATGAAAGCTCTGTCACCCAGCGCTGTGACTGTTTTCCAGTTTTGCTAAACTGTACAAGCCATGAAAGTTCCAACTACTGTATCACCTCAACACTGAACAAGAGGTTTTTGTTCAGTGTAAAGCCCTTGCTATGGCTACCCTTCAGCCAGGAATGGATACAGCAAGTGAATGGATACTATAGCTAACTAGAGTGTGCACTGAGTAAAATGATTATTTCAACACTTCAAGCTTAATAAACCTACTGTAGGGAGTATAAATGCACATAAAGAAACTTATAACTAAAATATGAATTATAATCTAATAGTCTTAATGCTGTACTGTTGTGTACAAACTAAGCACTCTCAAAAACTGAAGAGTATATCATGAGCACTAATAGGGAATATCAGTGGTCTTGTCCAATTACAAAGTATGCAATTATAAACTATTAATAGAATATTTAATAACATAAGTTGGCAAAGGGATGTGGCAACCCAAGCAGCCACCACTTGTAATGCTAGTAACTTACAGTTCCTATACTGAACGATGGAGGAGATTTCATATGAATTACTACCCTTCCCTAATTATTTCAGTCTCTATCCTATGTGGAAAATAGTAAACAATGATAACTGGCCTATTATGGGAGGCAACTTAAATTCCTATAGGTAGTGTAATTGTATACAAGCATCCCAACTATACACAGTTGGTATTGTGTGTTACCTCTTCTCACAGAATCTTATACTATTTTGTACTTCCCTTCCCTTGGTACAAGGTAACTATCTCTGCATTTCTCCATTCTTTATCCTCTCTACAACCCAAGCTTATTGGTGAATGTGGAGCTGATGTGCTGGTGATTGGAGAGAACCTTGAATTGGTGAGTGAGTTTAAGTACTTCAGTGCATTCACAGAGATGAGAGAGAAATGAGTGAAGCATGTGGAAAGTGCTGCGTAACAGGAGAGGAGGTTGCTGGTGCTGTGAAAGCCTTGATGGGAAAGAGTTGTCTGTGTAGGAAAATGGAAGAGGATTGCAAGAAAGAGTGTTGGTGCCCACAGTAATGTACAGGTGAGACCTGGAAAGTCAAGAGCGCAAGTAACAGAAGTGAGACTGTTCAGGAAAGAGAGAGAGAGAGAGAGAGAGAGAGAGAGAGAGAGAGAGAGAGAGAGTGTGTGTGTGTGTGTGTGTGTGTGTGTGTGTGTGTGTGTACAGAGAGTGGACGGGATGGGAAATGAAGTGATCTGTGAATGGTGTATAGTAAGGAAGTCTGTTGAAAATGAAGTGTGGGAGAGAGTGCTGGCTTTGATGGTATGGTCATATAAAGAGAATGGATATAGTGGGGATGGTGAAAGTCTTAAACTGTGGGAAGGCGTTCACCTTGCCCTATCCGTATCTATTGGAATTCTTAAAAGGATAGAGTTCCCTTGGGAACAGGAGAGGATTACCTCAGCATAGTGTATCGGTCCAGTACACTATGCCAAGGTAATCCTTTCCTGTTCCCAAGGGAACGCTATTCTTTTAAGACTACCAAAAGATACAGATTGGGCAAGGTGAATGCCTTCCCACAGTTTAAGACTACGACCCTAAGTCTCAAGGTGTGACAGGCCAAGTAGAGGATGGAAGGATACGGTGAATGAGTTTATGTGGGGTACAATGTTGATGTGGCTAAGGAGATGACATGGGACTGAACTGGCTGGATGAAGTACAGTCGACCCTTGATTCTACAGACCCTGAATCAACGGATTTAGGAAGCAACGGACAATATCTGCTGGCAGAGAATCACTCCAGACACTGGTCATTTGTCCGTTAATTGAAAGTTTATCCGGTATGCTGGTAGGTGGCAGTGCGAGACGATAGGTAAATATGGAACAGGTACACTCACGATCAATAATTTCTGCTCAGGGGTGCTCCCTTCCTACCCCTACATACCCAGGGAAGACAGGAGTAGGGGACGAAACGAGCTCCATCCGGCTCTACCCCAGCTCCCATCCCTCCTCCTTACCCCCACCCAACCCAACCCCCAACTCGTCATTCTTAACTGGCAGTTAAATTTCAAGCTAACCTCGTACTTTAATAAACAAACATAAAACACTAGCATATGTAAAAAGTACACAATATAACAATGAACATGCTGCAGCAGGAAATTAATGCATTATAACGTTGACAGTAAAACAAAAATGTTAACGCCAGCCATATGAGGCCTCGTGCGTTGGGTGCTTGTGTGCGTGCATGTCTGTGTGTGTGTGTGTATTTACCTAATTGTATTTACCTAATTGTGATATACAGGAAATGAGCTACGCTCGTGGGGTCCCGTCTCTGTTTCTCAATAAGTCAAATTTTGCCTTAAACTCATTTAAGTTTTTAGACTGGATGATCTCTTTGTCCAGGCTATTCCACAGGTCTATACATCTATACGGAAAACTATATTTCTTGATGTCCTTCGAGCAGCTTGGCTTCTTTAGTTTCATTCCATGTCCTCTTGTTGCTCTCTCATCCCACACAAACAGATTTTCTCTGTCAATTTTATCTACTCCTATCATGGTCCTGAACACTGCAATCATGTCACCCCTCTCTCTCCTTTCCTCTAAGGAGGGCAAATCCAGCCTTTCCAGCCTCTCTCTGTATGGCAAATCTGCCAGACTAGGGACCATCTTGGTTGCTGTTCTTTGTATTCTCTCAATCTTGGTTATATCTTTCTTTTTGTGTGGGGACCACACTACTG
>JAGKTI010042936.1:0-10038 GCA_018397915.1 Birgus latro
TATTAAGAGGAAGGAAGAGGGAAAGGGAAACATCGCCATTGGAAAGGAGCTTGGTTTGGCTAAATCAACAGTCCACACCATATGGACAAACCGAGACGTCATCAGGAAAACAGTTAAGACTTACGGGGCTTCAGTACTAGACGGTCGCAGCAGGCTAACAAACACCGCCATCATCCTCATGGAGCGTTACCTTGCTACTTACGTCATTTGTAAGGTGAAGGGAAGAGTGCCGTTGAACGGACGTACATTCGTGAACAGGCGAAACTGTTCCACAGGGTTGTTTGTCGTAAGCCGGGAGTTGACAAGCCTTTTGTAGCCTCCGTGGGTTGGCTTTGCCGTTTCCTGAAACATAAGCTCCGTCAAGTACGCATCACTGGGGAGCGTGCTTCGGCGGATGAGTTGGCAGCGAAAGAACACCCTGCGATTTTGAGGGGCATCATTGAAAAGGGAGGATACACGAGGGATCAAATCTACAACATGGACGAGACGGCCCTGTACTACAAGGCAATGCCGAAGTCGACATGCATCAGCAAGAAACGGAGGTGTGCACCGGAACGCAAGATTGATAAGAACAAGATGACTGTAATGTTTGCAGTCTACTTGTCACAAGATGCGGCCTGTTGTCGTCCACACTGCAGCACACCCAAGTTGCTACCAGAATTTAAGAAACATAAACGATAGCGGGGTGTACTGGTAAAAGAGCACTAGTGGATGGATGACAACCAGCATTATGTCTGATTGGTTGATGAGGCATTGCATCCCCGATGCCAAGGCAAAGTGCAGGGAACTTGGCATTCTGTTCAAGATGCTTCTAATTTTAGACAGTGCACCCAGTGACCCCACCTGGTTAGAAGATCTCCATTAGGACTGCAAGATTGCTTTTCTGCCATCCCGAATAACCTCCCTCATGCAACCTTTAGATCAGGAGCTCATCGCAACAGCTAAGCAGCTGTACCACAGCCGGCTGTATGACTACCTCCGCGAAAAAAAACGACACCCCTTTGGAAATTCAAGCAATCTTTGAAGAAAACGATGATGAGGATATGGACACCAAGGAAGCTGATGCCGCACCACCTGCTACTCCTGAACCAGCTCTGACCGCATCTACTGCAGAGATGTAAGTGATGGCATTTTGGCGGTCCTTCCCTATCAAGAATGCCATTGAATTGTTGCTGAATGTTTGGGACAACATCAACGACGCCAAAGTCACTCATGCCTGGCGCCTACTCGTGCCGCACCTGTGTAATGTTACGCAGGCAACCGCCATTCAGCCTCTGGCGGACATTGAGGCAGCAACTCTCACAGCTGCACAAGCTGTGCCAGGGATGCAGGTTGTGACGCTGGAGGACATCAGGGAAACACATTCTGTAGTAGTCAAGCAGGATCAACAGGAAGTCCTGAGCCAAGTTGACGAGGCAGACTCCGAACAACAGACCCTGACAGCAGAACAGCATGCAGCAGAAGTGATGGAGAGTGATTTGCCAATGCCTAGGATTACTGGAATCCTGTTTGCCCTGAGTAAGTTCAAGGACGAATTAGAGAGACTGGAATTGTCCCACCAACGAATGGAAGAGAATCTGAGTTCACTAGACAGAACCTTCCGCTACTACACAGAGAAGCACCCATCGAGAAATTAACAGAAGGAAACAAACCCTCATCACCTGTTACATTCAGCGGCCACAACAAATTCAGGAACCCGAGGAAGCAGTGCCTTCATCTGCAGAGCCAATTCCTGGAGAGGAACTAGAGGATTAGGTGATGTCAGCGGTGGCATCAATAGACTTTGAAGGCCTCATGGAGGAAGTGAGTGAGGTGGCTTGTGAAAGTGTTGGTGAGGAGGTTGATGAGGCGAGTGGTGCGGCTGGAGGTGCATCGGGTGGTGCGGCGGGTGGTGAAGGGGTGCGCATTAAGTGCCTCACCCTGCCTCGGAACCCCTTCTTTAGTCCATCAAGCCTGTTGTCTTTGATTAAAGTGAGCAGCCATATTCTTGTAACCTTTCAGTTATGTCTTAAGTAATGTACTGTATGTGTCTTACATATTTCCCTTCAAACGGGTCAAAAAGGACACTGATAGAGGGGGCTGCCACCCATAGGTTAATTTTCCCAGGGTTTATGTATTTCTAGTACGCGAGCACCTATGCCGTCCATATAAGCACGTACTAGGAGGGCTGTACTTGTATATCATATATATTGTATATATATTTATATATAAATATATTAATATCATCCAGTCTTATGTCGCCCTATGAGAAGCGTAGGAACTCGGCGCTAGGCAAGTTGGTCCTGACATTTAAGATGAGATTCTCTCTCGAACGATGAACTACGTAGCAACATAACATCATTGCTCACGCAGTCTCATGTCATACTACTCTTATATATTAAAGTGTGTACAATATGAACTCTTTTCCATTCTAGTCTTTACATTGGCATTTCATGACAGCTTTTCTATATATTTTAACTGGATTGTCTTTTTTAAATTTATCGTACCTGCTTTGTCCAGAGAGAATGGTGGATGAAGGTAGTCTGATTGGCTTTTCTTATCTTTGTCTCAGAATGAATATTGTAGCTAGAAACATTTCATGCCAGAACTAGAAAGGATAAACACTCCTCTGGCTTTTTGTTTTCCTTTGTACTCCCTTTTCCTCTCTTCACTCCCTTACTCTTCCACACACCATCTCCATTAATCTTTTCCCTGCATCCCATACGCTCTTATCATTTGCATTTCCCTTCTCATCCATCTTTCAGTTTTTTCATATTTCTATTCTGACTATACCTCCTCTACTCTTACACACGTACAACCATTTTCCCCTACTCTACCCGGCCTCACTGTTATCCCAGATTCAGGAGCTTACAGTGTATAGAGGCAGCTCTCTCTGAAATCTTTGTGAATAATTTTGTACCAAGCTGAACAGAAGTGATGAACTTGGGCTCATTACTGCTTATCTATTCATCTTCCAAGTCACAGTGGAAAAAAAAAAATCAAGTCGGAGAGACGGCCTTACTTTCTATGTAATTGTTCACATCCGAGAGATAACTCTGGAACATATACTCGTAATAAGGTACAGTGTTTCCAGACAGCATGTCGGTCTCCTACCAACGTGAGGTTGGCTTTTGTCTTTTCCCTCTCTGGTCCCATTCCACCTCCTGCACCAGTGTCTTCACTTCCCACTCTGTCCCGTCAAGCTCACTGTTTAATCTTTTCCATTTCCCTTTTATAATTTTATCCTTTCATTTTATGTTTTCATCAACTTTTCTTTACATTTCCTATCACCACATATCTTTACCCATCCTTTATTGCATCAACAAAATCTATATCGTTCACCCATTTCCTTTCTCTTGTCCTCTATTATCCATCTTTCACTCACCTCCTCCACTCACTTATTGTCCGATTAAATCCTCTCTCTCTCTCTCTCACTCTCTCTTCACAAACTTAACTTTCCTCTTCAGTCCATATTTTATTTCCCGTTGAACCAATCTCTCTCCTTCCATTCTTTCACCCATGTATTTCCTTCTGCCATGAACAACTATCTCTCCTGTTTCACCTCTTTCCTTATCTCTATATCGTTTGCAGTCTCCCGTTCACTTCACGTTCTCTCCTTCCCCATATCTCCCTGTGTCAGCCACGGCTCCCCCATCAATTACGGGCAAGGTCTCACAGTCTAATACAGGCTCTGGATCTGCATAATGATGGGCCAAGTGGATGATGAATAGGCAGGCAGGATGATGAATAAGGCAGGGAGAGAGGTGGGAGGAGGCGTCTGAAGGGGAGTGAAAGTGAAATAATTTGACGTGAGTTAAGGTGAACTATTAGTCGAGAGAGACAGATATGGGAATGGCTTATGCGGCAGGAGGGCATATGCTAAATGGTTTAGCAGAAGAAGAGGTATAATGGATCAACTGGAAGGTGTACGATAGCCACCATACTGGTCGTACAAGGAACGTCTTCGAGCGGTGGCAGTAACATAGCTGGAAGGCTCCGCTGACAGGTTTTCCAAACATCCCTCAACTCTTTCTCACTCCTCTGAAAAGGGTACGGTGACTGGCAGGAGGCGGGGCAGCTTCAGCTTACAGATTTATGGGGTCAGATTTCGCATGAAACTGGGGTTACAACAGCAGCAGCAACAACAGTTACTACTAGTACTACTACTACTATTACTCCTGCTACTACTACCTGAGCCAGGTCCTGAGCAATGAGAGATATTAAAAACTCAGTATTCATATATTGTATAAGACATGTTTTTACTGATGAAAAGAAACCTCTAATGACGTGAACAATATCGGTAATCTTTATTCCACATGTAATGAATTGTAATCGAACACCTGGACAGTCTTTACTGATTTAACTATTTTTGTGTACATGTTAATATAACTGAGATACTAATGCCCATATATATTGACACATAAAGATATGCACATGCTACTGAGTCGCATAAATCATTATTACATTTTCTCATTGTATAACGTATATGGATGGTGCTATAAAAGAAACTCAAGTTAGGTCAGTCGATTTTTTATTCTTAGAGAGACAGTAGGCTTTGGAAATTGTCCACGCTGTTACTAGGTGATGATAATGTCCTTTAAGGTAAAGCTTGGTGGGAACTGCAAGGTTTGATGGATGATTTTTGGAAGTTTGTGTATGAAATGGAATCTGAAGGCAAATGTAGCAATGAGTAAATGATATTTAAGAGGAATAAAGTAATCCTGAGCATCGTGAGGCAGAATGATAAGGAATGGAGACAGTGAATGCCTTCGAATATTCAGGTATTGTAATGAGCAAGGATGAAAATTTAGAGGGTGAAGTGCAAGAGAGTACAGCAGGGAAGGAAGGTTTTAGGTACATTGAAGGTAGTGATAGTGAATAGGGAGGTACGGAGGGAGAGAGCTAAGGAAGTCGTTGCACGACACTGTTGCGATCTTATCATTCAGGTATATAAGTGAAGCTTGGACTTTGTTAGAAACATACAAGTCAGAAGTGAGAGGAGAAAATGAATTACCCGAGAGGAGATGAAGCTACACAGAGAGGCAGACATATGAGGAAGTTAAGGAAAACTGGTGTGTGTGTGCTCCTGTAGATGTGCTGAAAGTGATAGAAAAAATATCTTGAGATTGTTTGTCCATTTGGAAAGAATGGAGAATGAGATATTAAAGGAGAGAGTCTTTGCGCATGAGGTCCAAGGGAAGGCAGGGAAATGGAGACAGAGGATTACATGAAGGGATGTTGTGGAGAAATATATGTGAGAGATGATTTGATCTGGTGGAAGGGCAGCTAGATAATGGAGGAGAGGATGTCATGGAGGCGATTTCAGTGGCCATTCTTTGCAGGATTAAGGCAATTGTAACGAATTGGAAATGGGACATCGTATTAAATAACCGGTGTAATACTCGTATGAAACTCTCGCCAATCAGCAGATTGTACTGACATACATACCCATTACTAATAAATAATAAGTTATAGTATGAGTGAATTGGGAAGAAAACCATCATGGAACATTATGTAGAAAAAGTGAATGCAGCGTCAGATTACTGTGATGTAGTAAGACAAAACGTTGCATAAGACAACCGTTGGCCACGTGTGATCTCAGTAACTGTTCTTAACGCGACATTTTCTTAGTCACTGTACTTGCATCACATTATTTCCCATCCCTCCCAGCCAGTGATATAAACCGTCAACGGCAGACTACCAGGAGGGAGGGAGGGAGGGGGGGTATTCCATGTTGCAAGAATCGTCCTTTTCAGCTGCTGAAGGCTTCGGGTGGTTGCTGAAGCTTACTCATACCACCCTAGGTACTGTATTTTGCTACCTATACCACCCATGCTGTTACCTCATATGGATTCTGGTTGGTGGCAGATTGGGGTGATTATTTATCTCAATATAGTTTCATGACTGCAATTACCACACAAAGGAGAGGAACGAGGTCATAGATAGGAAGTAGTTAGGGTGGGAGGCTGTTGAGAAGGTTGCGGTGAGGGAAGGCAGACTTTCAAATGATGAGAATAAACAGAATCAGCCTACAGGAAAGAAGAGAAATAGTGAAGAGAGACAGGAAAGAAGTTGGTGGCATGGTTCTGGTGGGGGAAGTGAGGGAGTGAGGAGGCATAACTGAAAAATGTGATAAGTACTGTAGAGGAAAGAAGTGTCAAGAGAGGAAAGAAAATACTGAAAAACAAAGTAGGAGGAGAAACTGGTAATGTGTGTGTGTGTGTGTGTGTGTGTGTGTGTACGAGAGAGAGAGAGAGAGAGAGAGAGAGAGAGAGAGATCTTGGTTATGTAGCACTATTCACTCAAACTTTACGATAAACTGTTTCATTTATGAGGCAAAAAATATCATTCAGCTTGCGGGAAACGCTACATGCTGGTGGGTTAGATATACCTTTCACTGAAACCTTCACACTTATAAAGTCTCTAATGAGATCAATAAAGGCATCTGGGTGTGCAAAAACAAACCTGTAAAAATCTCCACCTGATTCTCTCTCTCTCTCTCTCTCTCTCTCTCTCTCTCTCTCTCTCTCTCTCTTTAATGACCCATAATCACCAATGGGTCAGTGAATCATCAGGTGGCAGATTAAGGAGAATAAGCAGTTTTGCATTTTACTTACTATGGTTTATGGGGATCAGAAGTACGTTGGGGTGTTGCCGGAATACTTTTGCTGTTTAGGCAGACAGACAGACATACAGGGAGACGACACATAGACAAATTGAAAGGTAGACAGACAGACAGACGGATAGACAGATATGTATAGATAGACAGATTGATATACAGATAGGAAGATAGACAAAGGGATAGGTGGACAGACAAAGGATCAGATATATAAGTACAGTACAGTAGTTAGACTGAGTCAGATATGTAGATAGACGGATGGATAGATAGATAAACATAGACAGATACGTAGGTATCTACTAGGTTAGGCCATGGCCAAATGCCTAGGCTATGGGTTAGACTTAGACCTAGCTCTGTGACCTAGAATTTTGAATTTTGTTTTCAAAAGCAAGTGATCAACCTTTTTGGCTACCATATACGCTTCACGAACTTTGGTTAAAATCGGAAGAAAATATTTTAATCTATTTTGTTCATACACACACACACACACACGTTAAACAAAATATGTCTGTTTCGCACAGGCATAGCTAATTAGGTTAATAAATTCAAAGCATGAGTAATATAATATGTAGTAATTTTACTATTACCAGGAGTGTTTGCCTGTTATTATGCCTGAGTTCGTGAAGCAAGGCTGGGTGGTAGTATGATTTACTCGGCGGGCGCGTGCACATGTGTGATCAAAATATCTCAGATTTAATTCAGTTTTAAACAATCTTCTGGATGTGTTGGACAACCAAGGAGTGAGCCTATTGTTTTTGAGAAATAGGTCAAAGTGAAAGGTCACGAAGACGGATCCGATTTTGGCCTAGCAATATCAAGTTAAACACTTTTGTCTTATACTGTTTACATTTAACTTTGTGAAAGGGACTAAGGGAAGGGTAGAACGAAAGAATTCGATTTAGAGAACAATCAAAGGTTAACGTCACAGCGCATGGTCATAGTTCGATCAGTGAATTTGTGTGTGGACAAAATAACTAGAACACTCCTGGTATGGAACTTGCTAAAGGGCCTAGAATCAGCCAAGGGATTAAGATGTTTTTTATGACAATAGTCAAAAGGTCAGAGTGACATGGTACGGTCGGCTTAAACAGTTATTATCCAATTTCGACCAAGCTTTGTAAAACGGTTCATGGTAAGGCAAGAATAAATGGATCTGATATTGAGAACAGCCAGTCAAATGCCAGTTTTACTGAGCACGGACTAGCTACAGTAGCTCTGATTCGGTAAACGCCATACTTTGTGGGGTGGTTAAGGTCAGGCAAGAATGAAGTAATTCAAGCTTGAGATCAATCGGTAGAAGGTGAACGTCATGGCAACATCAAATATTCGTCTATTAAGTCAATTGCTAGGCGCAGGTATTGAGCTCTGAGTGCTCCTGCTTGATTATTTTGTTTAATGATTTGAGAGAAAGAGAGGGAGAGAGAGAGAGATTTTTGGCAGAGCACGATACTGCTGTAAGGCTCCAACTTGAAGAATAAAACAATTTTCAGTGCAATCGGGCCACTGGTTCCCGAGTTATGACTCATTTCTGGCTTTTTGATATTGAGAGGCTTCGGCGTCTTTAGGCGTATCACTTTCGATGTGGGCATTGACGTTACCGTAACACAGCCATTTTGACATTGAGGGGGAAGGCCGCCGAAGGCGGTCTTTAAGGGAGTATAAATAATATTTGGATCACGTCAAAGGGAAGGCAAATTATTGGGCACTATATCTTTCTTGAATCGATTCACCATTTCTGTGGTTTTGTGTTTACAGTCACATCTATCTGTCTATCTGTCCATCTATCTGCTGTATTTCATTATCTATCTTTATGCCTATCTATCCACCCATCTATCTATCCATCCACCTATCTATCTATCTATTTGTCAATATATCTATCTATCCATCTATCTATCTACCTATAGAGAGAGACCTAAACTAAGTACTGATCACAAACAAATCTGCTCCACGCCGCTCTGCCTCCCACCGTTCCCCAGATCACACCCACCTCTTATCCTGTCATATATTTGTTTACCAGCAAGTCTCACATATTACTGTTCTCCTCCCCAAGTCATTATCGCTGTCTTTTCTCCTTCCTCCATTTTTATTGCACTTATTTCCCTTTGCAAATGTATTCTTAACACTGAATCTAAAGTCATCAACCATTATTTATACTCCGTTGATACACTTTCTTAGGCCATTACCTTCCTGCCCACCTCATTGGCCACACCGCCACCCCCACATCCTTCTTCCGCGCCTCATTTCACCTCCCTCCAATCATCATCTCTCTCTCATTTTAATCTTACTTGTTTCCTCCCTCTCTCTGTCTCTAACTCCTGTTCTACAGTTTCATACTCCCTCCTTCCAGTCCATATTTGCCTACATCACTCTCATTGCTCTGTTGCTCTCGCTCCCTCGCTTCCACAAATCATATCATTCCTACTGTCTTCCCACCGTTACTCGCCCTGTTCATCCTCTCTCATTCACTCCCACAGTCATTTCTACGCCTTTCTTTACTTTAAAGCTAAGCTTAACCGTTCCCACTCCCTCAGTCTCACAGCACATACCATAGGCCTTGTTCTTTCAAGCTATCTAACATTGCAGTTCCATATCCCACCCCCACAGCTCATAGCACTCACACAGATTTAATCACACTTCATTTTTCTACTCCCCACTCCCCTCATCATTTCTTGTGCCCCTCCGAACCTCTCCTCAGTCCTAGCCACAGAGTCCACCAAAGTTTGTCATTCAGCGCGGCGATTGCATCTGTGGTAACTTGATTCCATGCAGAAAAAAAAAACTTTGTTAATTAAGTTAGACGATAACCATAAGTTCTAACAAAGGTTTGGCTTTGCCGCAGCATAGTTACTATGTTATTAGAAGCTGGTAACCAATATTATTCAGAGATGTTGGTATCTAGCAAATAAGTAGATTATATCAGATAAATATCTCTTGCAATGAACCTTTTTAGCCCTATCTACGATGAGAGATATTATGGCAAAAAAGCGAGAAACCTGGTCACTTAATCGCTGTAAGGTCCCAGTGCCATTAAAGACCACTTAGTCTGCCTTTCAAAAATCTGTATCTACTTCCCCACCTCATACCGATGCATTCCAAACAGTGTTCAAAACAATATAATTCAATCTAATTATACCATAGAGTGGCGAAACTAATTAATAACTAATATTCTCGAAACAATGACAGGGCAGGGTGGTAAGTACGACAAAATAATTTATATATTGATGCTGACGTACAAAACTATTACGAAAGAAGCTGGTACCAAAATATCTATTCCATATTTACTGCACTGTACGTTATGATAACTATTGTGCTTCTCATATATTTTTCTTTTACCTAGGTTTAGAAAGCCATGCACGTAGGCCACCTGTCGCTGTAGAGAAACTTTATAGCACCATTTCAAGACCACACACACACACACACACACACACACACACACACAC
>JAGKTI010042937.1:0-10038 GCA_018397915.1 Birgus latro
AGTCATTGTGTCACGAATGAGACAGACATTCTGGAACCTTACACATACGGAGCAATAACGTTAAAGACAGCGTTAAGTGGGTGGGAGGTAGGAATGTTTATGCCAAACACTGGTAGTTCAATTTCGGCTGTGTTGTGGCCAGGTATTGTAAGCCCAGTGGATAATGGGGCAACTGGGGAAGGAACATGTTTCACAGTCGCATATGCGAATTTAACCCCTGACAGGATATATATAGATGGGGAATTTAGGGTAGGTACTGTACACCCTTATGAAGAAGTCAGGTGGGGGGAGGAGCAAGTGAGTCAAGAGGGAGATCAGATCTCTAGTGTAATGAGTGAGGATAGCCTCAGGAAACTGTACACGGAGGTAGATCAGATGACAATTCCTTCTAGCCGGGAAAGTAAAGCATTAAAAAGGCTAATAAGGACAGACTCAAATGTGTTTGCATTACCCGAGGACCCAGTGACTACTTCACCGTATTTTTATCATCACATATGTGCGGATGGACCGGTAGTGAACCGTAGGCCATACCGTATACCAACGAAGTGGCATGATCAAGTACGTAAGCAACTTGAAGATTTACGTAGACAGGGGATTATCAGGCCTTCTCGTTCACCTTATTCTTCACCACTAGTTCCAGTAGTTAAGAAGGATGGTGGTTTGCGGATCTGCTTAGACTTTAGACATTTAAATAAGCAGATAGTTACAGATCCTTACCCTTTGCCCAATACTGAGCATATTCTTTCACAGTTAGGTGAGAATAAGTACTTCAGTAATCTAGACTTAAAGCAGGGTTATCACCAGATATCTTTGGATGAGGAGTCTAAGCCTCTTACAGCTTTTTCCTCACCTGAAGGGCACTGGGAATATTGTAACTTTCCTTTTGGATTAAAGGATGCGCCGGCTTCTTTCCAGCGTATAATTAATGAAGTCATGATTGGTCTCACGGGAAGGATAACCCATACTTTTTTAGATGACATTATTATTTACGGAAAGACGTTTGATGCTCATGTTCATAACCTAGATGAGGTCTTGGGACGTCTAGAAGGGGCAAAGCTAACTATTAAATTGCCGAAGTGTAGTTTCTTTAAACAGGAAGTATCCTTTTTAGGCCGTGTCATCACAACAGAGGGATTACGCCCTCAGGCGGAGAAAATCCGTGCAATCCAAGATATTGCGGTTCCTAGTACTTTGAAAGAACTCCAGAGTTTCTTGGGGTTGGTAAATTATTATCGCCGGTTTGTGGAAAATTTCTCCCAGATAGCGGCACCACTCACGAAACTTACTCGTGGGAAGAAAGATGTGAAGAACACGAGACAGCGCGTGGAGTGGAATGTGGAGGCAGACCGCGTGTTATGTGAACTTAAGCAGAAGTTAGCGGAAGATGTATTGCTAGCTTTTCCTCGCTTTGATAGACCTTTTATGTTAACTACGGACGCCAGCGGTACGGCGATTGGCGGAGTTTTGCAACAGAAAGATGATCAAGGGTTCCTTCGGCCATTAACTTTTTACAGCCGTGCTCTAAACAAAGCAGAGTTGAACTATGCTACGATAGAGCAAAAAGCGTTGAGTATTGTTTACGGCTTGAAGGTGAACCGACCACTTATTTTGGGTTATGATATATTGATTCAGACCGATCATCGACCTCTTACTTGGTTGTTTAATGTAAATGCGGCTTCAGGGAGGATTGCAAGATGGCAAATTCAGGTAGCCGAATATGACATCAAGGTTGAATATTTACCAGGGCAGCAGAATACTGTAGCGGATGCTCTATCCTGTTTGAGAACGACTCAGTCTAATGATGAAGGTGAAGTTGTACTACTTGTAAGTTCAGGTGATGTGGAAGTAGACACAATAGATTGGGATGTCACTGAGATAAGACGACAACAAGATTCACACCCAGTTTGGGGTAAATTAAAGAGTTATTTGCAGAATGAGACCACAGAGGTACCAAAACTGCCAGCAAAATTGGACTACTTTCATTTGTTGCCAGATGGTTTGCTCTATAAGGAGAGTCGGTCATTTGGCATAGGGGAAGTATTCCAAATTGTAGTCCCAGAAGATAGCGTTCACTCTGCACTTAGATGTGCTCATTGCTTACCGTTATCTGGTCATGGTGGAACCAAGATTACTTTAACTCGCGCGAGACGGTTTGCATACTGGCCCCAGATGGAGAGGGGTGTCATGGAATTTTGCAAACAGTGTACCCAGTGTATACGTTTGAAGCGTTCGGGGGACGCCCCAAGCCCGCTTCTCCGTTTCCCCGATGTCACTGCACCATGGGTCAGGTGTCACATGGATTTGATTGGTCCACTAAATAGATCAGAGGAAGGGCATTATTATGTCTTAACTTTCATTGATGCGATGACTCGATTTCTTATCGCGGAACCATTAAAGTCTAAGTCTGCCGAAGAGGTGGCTAGGGTGTTTGTGGAGCGAGTCATTTGTGTTTACGGAACTCCACAACAATTAGTCACTGATTGGGGTACTGAATTTGTTAACAAGGTGTTTCAGGAATTGGCATGTTTGTTGCATATGAAACAAGTGAACATTACTCCTTATCACCCATCCTCTAATGGATTGGTGGAGAGGGCAAATGGTACTATTATTCAAATAATACGTACCATGGTGGAACAGAACGCTACTCATTGGCAGAGAATGGTACCAGTTGCTATGATGGCCTATAACTCTGGATATAATCGGACTATCCGTGATTCTCCTTACTTCTTGTTGTTTCTCAGAGATCCACAGATGCCTTATCATGTAGTGCAAGACCCATCTTTGAAGTACAACCTTGAGGATATACCTAATTTATTTGCCGCCATGGCAACAAAGGTTTTTGAAAGATGCCATGACTTTCTCGATCGTGCGAGCACAGAAAATGAGGACAGAAGGGCGAAGCGATGTATAATAAAACCACTTTTGGTAGGGGACCGTGTCTATGTGAAAACTGTTCCTACCAGGGGGGTGGCAAGGAAATTGCAACTTTTGTATTCAGGACCCTATCGTGTAATTGATCGAGTAAATGATGTTGTCATCAAAGTTCGTCCAATACAAGGGGGGAAAGTAACCACTTTACACACTGACAGGGTGAAAGTTGTCAAGGAGGAGTGTATTACTAGGAAGCAAAATCGTAATGCGAGAATGGCTTATCCTATTCATGAAGGTGGGGAGACTAGGGATAAAGGGGAAAATGAAGGTGAGGAAATAAATGAGGAAGAATGTATCCCAGGGCCTGTAAGTTACTTTAGTTTGCCTTCTCCACAAGTAACTCAGGCTATAGGCAGTGATGCAACTGGCAACTCGGCGAGTGCACGGAGTACGGGTCGTGAGCAAGCCACAGCTGAGCATCAAGGCCAAACACTGCTTCCCTCACCTCCCCCACCACACCACTCCACACCTCACACTCCACCACTTTGCAGATATAGTTTGAGGTCACATTCTAGTGTCCCAGACTACCCGTTGTGGATGGATAGACCTATAGAGTATCAGACTGCACAAGCAGAGGCACCTGGTGTGACTGAAACACAGACTGAAGTGACTGAGGACGACACAGGAGACATATAGTTTTTACTAATGAATAAATGATAGTCAGGTGAACTTGTGGTTATAGTTTTATGAATCTCTTGCAGATGATTGCTTGGGTTTGGGTGAGTCCATCCCAATTGGAATCGATAGGACCACAAGAGGAGACACCTGCCAACTTGGGATTTGTGTTTTCACCTGCGGGTCGTTTGATGATCACAGGAAATAACTATGTAGTTCCATTTGTACTAAATAAGGAGGAGTTGTTCCAACCGCTACTTGTTGCTCGCGACTTGAGTGATGCCATTTTGTGGAATGTAGGCCACATGGATAATGGCAGCGCTCTAGTTGCCTCATTGCAGAACACTGTGCATGCATTTCAACTTGAATTTGATGCTCGTTATCAGGATTTGTGCAATTATATAGACTATCTCATGTTAGATCATCCATGGAGTCGTCGCTCTAAGAGAGGTGCGATCGACATATTGGGGCAATTTGCCAATGTCTTGTTTGGAACAGCTACTCAACAACAGGTTGATGACATTCATGCTAGATTAGGAAGCCTTGAGATGATGTCAGAGAAGGAGAGATCAATATTAAATGTTCATTTCAAGGTATTGAATAGCACAATAAGGAATGTGTCACATATGCAGGCAGCACTGTTGAAGATACAGAAGGCTGCAAACATTTCTTACAGTATCATACGATTGTATTCACTGAAGACCTTAGAGTTGGAAAATGAAGTAAGGATGTATGAGGCTTTGTTTAACCTTCAACTCGCCTTGTCAGCCATCATAGCTGATCATTTTAGGATTAAGTTGGGCATACAAGAGATGCTTCAGGCTACGCTGAGTTTAGATATTGTCCCTAACGAAATCTTGTTGGAGTTACTGGGGAATATATCACTCAAGGAGCCGGGTCTACTTTTCCCAGCGAGGCCAGAATATCTAGCACTGTATCGTGACATCATCAAGGTTGTACCTCGAGGTTACATGTCAGCTGTGTGCTTTTATTTACTAATACCGGTGTTAGGTGACCCTTCTGATGTATTTGACATCTTCAGGATCACCTCACTTCCTTACAGTGTGCCTGCTACGGAGGTCTACGTGAAAGTAGTTCACCAGTTTAATTTCCTTGCTTTCACGGAAGACCGCCTCCATTATGTGCTGTTTCAAGATTTCGCCAGTTGCAGGGACCACCAGTACTTGGTGATCTGTGAACCTTTGGGATCAGTTTACCATGTGTCAACTTCTTCTTGTGAGAGTGATTCTTTTCTTAACAGAAACAATGCTACAATGCTCTGCAGAAAAGAAATCTTAACTTCATTCAATCCAGTTTTTGTTAAACTGAAAAACCACTGGTGTTTCTCCACGGCACAACCTTTGCAATTCATGCTGAAATGCGCAGTAAATCCTATTAGGAAGACAATGCAAATTGTTAAGGGAGTAGGTAAATTGGTCTTGGGAGACGGCTGTAGTGCTCACAGTGAGGCCTTGACTCTTCCTGCTTATGCAACTCTTACAGTAGACACTAAGCTCACTGTCTACCCCCATCTCTTAAACCTCAGTACCTCATTCACATATGCTGAACTTACGGCTATCAAGGACTTACCCACTTTAGGACCTAACCTTAACATTACTCCTCTGTTTCTGGATGATCTCCTTAAATATCAAAGTCAGTTGCAGTTGACTGAACCTCTCAAACCCTTCGGTTCCTCCAATTTCTTCTGGTACTATGTCCATGCTGAAATAGCTCTCTTTCTGGTTTTCCTGTCTGCATATATCTTTTACAAGTGTTACACCAATGGCTGTGGGTGTACATGTTGCAGACTTGGGTTCATACTCAGACGTCGACGTGCACAGAACCCCGCCATGCTCTACTCACGACGAGGACGAGGACGTGTGATTTCATCTTTGGGGGGAGAAATGTCGGGAAGCCGACAAGGCTCTCCTCAGGAAGATGTAAGCAGACACACAGCTGTAACAGGTATGGATACGAGTACACCTGCTGGACGTGAGTTTAGGGTGAAACAAGGACGGAAGAGAGAGAGCAGGGAGCCTGATGTTAGCTCCACATATAGCTGCAGACAATAGGTATAGGGAGGTGGAGTAAGGGAAGGAAGATTGAGAGAAAGCAAGAGAAAGTAGGAGAGAGAAAGAGAGTCAGAGGAGTGGTGTTGGGACAGAGGTCGGGCAGAGGGTGGGAACGCATGCTGATCTCTGCATTTACCACCGTGGGAAGCATGCTGACTTCTGCATTTGCTCGAGCCTCTACGGTGGATGACGCGCGGATGACGTGTGGATGAGGGTGGTGGATGAGTGTGTGAGGCCATCACCCACATCGCATCCATGTGACCTGCTGGTGAACATCGGCAACCCTTGAGGCCAGGAGAAGGTAGAGAGGGCAGTGCAATATTCAGAGCTTAGAGTAACGTCGTGGCGAGGAGACGCAGCCTGGGGGCAGCGAAACGTCACGAGGACGTAACTGTGAAGCCGAAAGGAAGTAGAGTTCCAGGGGCGACATGAGAGCACTTCTGTTGACAGTGAGTAAGAGTACAGGTTTGTGTAATCGCGGGTACAACTTGTGAACAGTGCTATTATTTGTCTGTCATCGGGACTTGTAGAGAGACTCCTAGTTACTTAGAAACGGAAGGAGAGAAGATTTTAATGTTTAAATGTGTTTCTTGTATTAAGTGATAAGATACTAATTTAACAGTGTAACCTAATATAAAAAAGTGAATAAAAGAGAGTGCTTTACTTATAACAGCACTAGTGTGTATATAAAGGATTAAATATATAAAGTTGATTTTAAAGCCCGGAATAAGAGTGCTTTAATTAATTAATTTAGTGTTAGTAATAAAGTGAATTAAGTGTAGATGATTAGGTGCGGTATCCAGCATGGAACTTTTATGTGAAGTGAAATGAGGCGGAAAAATACCTCATGATTTTTGTGTGTAAATATTTTTGTAGATAACTTTTTGATAATTAAAGCCTAGAAAAGCCATTTCATTTTTCATTTCTTCCAGTTCCCAGTTCTGAGTTTATATGAATAGTGAACATTGAAGTCGCGCATGCCAGTGTCTATTGTTTCATGCTACCAAAGTAATAAATACGGGAGGATAATATTCCCGAGGTAAAGATCATTGCTGTATTAAGGGAGGGCGCGACAGATACTTTAAAATTTTTCTGTTAAGAATAGACTCAAACACTTTTGAAACACAGGATGTTAAAGCAACTGGACAATAGTTAGAGGGTTGGGAATGGTCACCCTTCTTTGCGACTGGCTGAATGAGAGCAAACTTCCAGCAAGAAGGAAAGGTACAAGTTGATAGACAAAGGCGAAAGAGATTACCAAGGCAGTAGCCTATCCCAAGGCCCAGTAGTCCTCCTACACCTCCACATGTCACCACTTTGGCACTAACATCCACCGTCCATATTGAATACATGTTAGGGCTGTCTCATACAGGACTGGTGTGCTGGTATTAGTGGGGGTACTTTTACGACATGTTGGCGGGTCATCTGGTAGATCAGGAAAGTCTGCTTTTATGAACTTCAAATCTTTAAACTGTTCCCTGCCCCAGCCGGGATTTGAACCTGGTCCATCAGGACTGTAGGCCGCCTCTTTACTGATTCAGCCACCACCTTCCCCAACAACTAACTAAAAATATGAACAAGAAGCCTCGGACCAGGACTGACCAAAAGTTGACGACAAACGACCGAATAAAGGACTTGTTACGGATAGTGACGTGGAATGTAAGGGATATAAATAATGAGGTGAGAGAAAGAAAGATTGTACAGGTGCTTGGGGGTGCAAAAGTGGATATATGTGGAGTAACTGAAACTAAATGACGAGGGGTGAGAGTGTGAGAGAATGGCAGTATGGATGGGGTATATGCGCAGGAGTAGGTGAGAATGAGAGGACAAAAGAAGGAGTCTGTATTGTGAGTAACAGATGGAAGGAGAATATTAGAGAGTATGGATCAGATGGCTCAAGGATTGTGTGGGTAATAGTGAAATTTGGACTACAAATGTGGGCGATTGTGTGTGTGTATGTGTCAACACAAGATCATGTAAGCAGAGTGAGAGAAGAGTTCTGGACAAATGTGGAAGCATGCTTGGAAATGTATGAAAGGAATGAGAAAGTGTTTTTGACTGGAGATATGAATGGAAAAGTAGGGAATGTGAAGGTGGATGGAGTTGTTGGTGAGTGGGGTGTCCCTGCAGAGATGGATGAGAATGGCAGTGCTTTAGTGAACATTTGTGCCTGGAGGGGGTTGGTGACAGCTAATACCCTCTTCAGGCACAAAATGATCCATAGGTATATGTGGCGAGTGATGAGAAGGGTGGATGGTGAACTGAATGAATGGAAGGCAATGACTGATTATGTGTGTGTGGATGAAAGGAATAGAAGGTGTGTAATGGATGCAAGTGTATATAGAAGCTGGGGGAGAGGACTTTCTGACCACCACTTGGTGGTGGTCAGAATAAAAGTCCAAACAAAATGGGGGAAGAGAAGAAGGGAAGGACAGGAGGAAGTAGTTCTTACAAGGAGAGTAGAAAATGTACAAGAGGATGGAATAAAGGCAGAATATAAAAGGGAAGTGGAGAAGCGATTGAGTAAATATAGATTAGAGGAGATGGGGGACGTGGAAGGTGTGTGCAAGATATTCACAGAACTCTGTGCAGCATGTGAGGTGGTGTGTGGGGCGAAGAGAAGACGAAAGGGGGTTCAGGGAATAGCATGGTGGACTGAAAAGGTGATAGAGGCTGTGGCACAAAGAGGCAAGCGTATAATGAGTGGATGAGGAACGGGCATCGAAAAAGTTGAGAGACGGAAGAGAGAGTTATATGTAGAGAGGAGGAGGGAGGTGAAAAGATTAGTAAGAGAGAGTATGAAGAGAGTGGATGAGAAATTTGGAAGGAATTTGAGTGTAAAGTAGAGGGAATGTAAGAAAATGTTCTGGAAAGAGGTAAAGAGAATTAGACAGGGTGCCAAATAAGTTAGCTAGGATGTGAGAGATGAAAATGGTAGATTACTAGTGGAGATGGGAGGAAAAATGAACAGATGGAGAGAACACTTTAATGAATTGTTGAACATAGACAATGAAAGTAATGCAAGTATATGTGGCTGGGGTATGTCTGGTAGAAGGAGGGATGTGGGAAGAGAGGAAGAAGTCAGTAGGATGGAGGTGGTGGAAGCAATGAAGAAGTTAAAATGGGGAAAGTCCCAGGAATTGATGGAGTGTGTGGTGAAATGCTGAAGCATGGGGGAGAGAGTAATAGAATGTATGTGAAGATTGGCCTGGAAGGAAGGTAGAGTCCCGGAGGATTGGAAGTCAGGTATAATTATTCCTCTGTACAAAGGGAAAGGGTAAAAAGAAGTGTATGGTAATCATAGGGGCATTTGCCTTCTTTATTTAATAGGATACTTATTGAGAAAGTTAGGGAAAGAACAGAGGAATTAGTTGGAGAAGAACAAGGAGGTTTTAGGAAGGGAAGAGCTTGTGCAGACTAGATATTCATTCTTAGACCTTTAGTGGAAAGGTTTCTAGAGAAGGGAAAGAAGTTGTATGCATCATCCATGGATTTGGAGAAAGCAGATGACACGATAGATAGACAAGGATTGTGGAAAGTATTAAGAATATATGGAGTAGATGGGTAGTTGTTGAAAGCCGTTAAGAGCATGTATGAGGGTGCTAAGGCTGCAGTGCGTATGGATGGTGAACTGGTTGAATTTTTCCATTTGAAGGTTGGATTGAAACAAGGATGTGTCATGTCTCCATGGTTGTTCAGTCTGTATATGGATGGGGGTATAAAAGAGATACAAGGTCGGGAAATGGATGTTGGAGTGGCCCTAGTAAGAGATGGCAGTGTCTGGAAATTCCCTGTATTGTTGTTAGCAGATGATACTGTGTTGTTGAGTGAAGATGCAGGGGAGCTGCAAGGTTTGGTAGATGAGTTTGGGAGAGTGTGTAAGAAACGGAAACTAAAGGTTAATGTACGGAAGAGTAAAGTGATGGTCTTTGACAGAAGTGAAGTCAGTGAATTTACACTGAGATTGGATGGGGAGGATATGGAGAATGTGAGTGCATTTAAGTACTTGGGTAGTGTAATGAGTAAGGATGGAAGTCTGGAGGGTGAAGTGCTTGAAAGGGTGCAGCAGGGAAGAAAGGTTGCTGGTTCCTTGAAAGCAGTGATAAAGAAACGGCAGTGAGCATGGAAGTGAAAAGCTGCTACATGACAGTATTGTGATATCAACTCTAACATATGGAAGTGAAGCTTGGACCCTGTTGGAAGGACAGAAGTCAAGAGTGAGAGCAATGGAAATGAGTTATTTGAGAGGAGCACGTGGAGTCACATGGGGAGACAGACTGACAAATGAAGTGAAGGAGTATTATGGTGTGGATGTGGATGTGATAGGAAGCGTTAGGAGAAACACATTAAGATGGTTTGGGCATGTGGGGAGAATGGAGATTGAGAGACTGACAGGGAGAGTGTATGTGAGTGAGGTGGA